>QLPG01004660.1:0-10297 GCA_003314385.1 Gomphus sp. MG54
TTAGCCTTCTGACCAGACATCACATCCTCCATTCACCGGTTATAACCTCATCCAACCTTGATTACTAAATGCCTTTAATCTCAAGACAAATGTCCCAGGTGACTATGTCAATATCATGCCCCATTTCTCTGCTGGTAAATGCACGTCACCTGCATATATGTGCCCTACCCCATAGACCCTACTCTGGGTGCGTCTGTTTTCTTTTTGTCCCCTGTATCTCTCTCCATCAGTGGGTGCCTAGCATATAGGCTGCCGTGTCTCGATCTGCCATCTCTACATATGCATGCAGTACTTCTGTACATACTTTTCCAGTCTTTCTAATACTACTTTTGTTTGTCCCAATGCTCCCTTGTTCCCAATTATATTCTCTAAGTCCATTCTCTGCATTTATGCACTTCTCTGTGCTCCCAATCCTCCTAATTCCTCCCTAATCCCCCATCTCCTCTGTCTCTCATCTCAACATAATCTCCATCCCCTTATCTCGCCAATTGACTCAACTCCACTCACCATTTCCTGGAATGGAAGTACATCAAGATCCTACTCAAGATCCCATTCAGATCCTGCAGTGGCTTGGTTACAAAGTTTTCTCAAGCCCCTTGTACTGTTACTCTCTTGTTCTTTCAATCAGAGAACCTTTCCCTATTCATGTCTTCCCTTGTTCTTGGTGGCTAAGCCCTACTTAAATTTGAAATATGTACTAGTATATAATAAACATGTAAAGTAGAAGTTTGGTAGTCTGATAATCAACTTAGAATTCAACCAGGCAAACCTCATTCACTCTTTGAGCTTTCATCAAACAGTTTCTTACAACCTTGCTCCACTCTGAAGCTCTGCCTGAAGTTAGGGATACAATGAGATTTGGAAGGTGCAGCACATAAGCTAGAGCCAAGACCTACCCCAAACCTCTGCAAAGTTTCAACCTCACCAAGATATACACATTAAGAACCTCACTGCTTGCATTCTTCACAGATGGGTCATCCCCTGACAAAATCTAACACCTGATTCACAGTATATCAAGTGAATTGTATGATGGAACCATTGAAGCTGACCCTTTTCAATGGCCTAACTTCATTTACCAACAGAGTCACCCACCAACTGATAGCACCTATATTTGGACAGGATTATTCCATCACCCTCTTCTTGTCAAGGTCATTCTGTCATCATGATGAATTACAACCAAATATGACCTCTTACCTGCAGACCATCAAACAGATTTACAAGTCTCTAAGGTCTGTTGAAGGCCTTGATTGTTCTTGAGCCACATGTGCCACCAAGTCTGCTTTGTCTGGCATGAAAGGTCTCACACATGGTGCCATTGCTGATGCTGTCATCAAGGTGTGCACACCAATGACCTCCTCTTTTACCTTTTTATCTAACAAACATGCCTTAGCTTTGTCATAGTCTCTCTTTACAATTAATATTCTACAAGTATGGTAAATCAAGTAACCACTTACTTTTTTTACTATGGTCTCCTTGAGATCCTGGAAGTGGATCATGCACAGGACTATGTAAATGAGCTTCTTTATTGGTATAATAAGTATATTATTCATTGTCATTATTATCAAATTTCCCAATGCTAACTGCCAAGTCATTCCATTAGGCAACTTTTTCCTGGGACGGAGGCTATCACTGATCCATCTCCCACCAGTGCATTGGCCAAGATGCGTGCACACCTGGGAATATCACAAAAGTCACCTTACTATAGTCTGTCAAACTAACTGTTTAGGTTTTGAGCCATTTATATCCTATGTATCGTTTTTGTTAGAAATGAATCAATGATACAATTTATCTGCCTTAAAATATCAAAAAATTTAAACCAAATCTAATAATAATAATAATAGTTTTTATGTGAAGAAATTAGTGATCTGTGTATAAAAAAAGAATTATAACAATTTTAATTTTGGGGAATCTCTAATAAGACTTAGGAATGTTACAATGTAACAACATTATCTGTAGGTAATACCATTCTGTAGTCTTCTTATAAAATCTCTAATCTTTGTGATTGGCTGGATAGACAAAAATATATGCTAAACTTAGTGACCAATCACTTACATGTAAGATTTGCCAGTCTTTTGTTTCTGGCAGCTTCTGATCAGATCAACTTCATTATTGCAACCATTGGACACTTATCTAAGGTGAGTCAGTCTTGTAGCTTATGCAGTAATCTGAAATCACACTTGACTTATCTATACACTTATCAGACTATATATCAGATATGTATACATTTTAAATTATTGTAGTCTTGTAGTCCTTATATGGGTATATATCTACTGACAAGATTGAGGCAATCTTGCTGATGTTTTAGAACCAGGCATTATTGAGTCATTTATATATATATATTCTCTACTAAAACTCCAATATCTCCTCCAACTATTCCCAGAGCAGGATGCAACTTTACACCAATGTTCTATTCAACATGAAGAACACTCACGAATATCCTCGTGAATTTAGGAGTGGGTTTTACCCCACACTGTCTACCCAGCCCCATACCTACCCCAAGGGCCGGCTCACCTCATCTGGACACATTGGGAAGGAGATATACTGGCATGTGGTTTCTTTATTCAGTTTATCTTTAATCCTATTCTATTTCTATACTTCCCCCTGTGAATTTTTCCTCTATATTGTTTCCACCGCATATATGCAGATGTACCACGCGTACGGCCGCATTAGGCCGGCTTCTAACTTCACTCCGTGAAGTTTTCACTTATAAATAGGATTCCTACTTTATATAAAGTACTAGTGATTTGTAGTAGTATAAAAAAAGCAATTATACCTATATTGTTGCCCCCCATCACACTAGCCTTTAGGCTACACTCGAATACCTTTGCCTTGCGCTGAACCGGAAGGTTACTGTAAGCACCGAGCGTACTTTCCTATCTAGGAGCAGAACAACAAACACTCGTTGTACAGCAAGGCTGGGTCACAGTTGGGTTTCCAACACAAATATATTATATTATACTACTAGATATTATATCTAACTTGTGGGAGGACCACAACCATACAAACCGACACTTTGGTGCCCAGGTCGGATTCCCAGTATGGCGCCTAAGCGGAGAGTAAACCCAGGACTCAGCTCCAGTAGATTCACTGTAGAGCAATATATTTCCTAGTGATAAATACTATAGAAATCACAGGAAAATCTAGGGAATCATTTCCCTCATTATCCCACTGACTCTCCGATATAATAGTGCAGGAAAACCCCAGGAAACCCTATCTGCCAGACCCATCTACAGATTAAAATTCTCAGGTTAATCTATGGATTAAAAGTCTCACATTGATCTATATGATGTGGTGACAAGGGGCACAGAGCTATCATACAAAGGGTGGCATCAAACTATCAAAGGGCAGATCAGCAATCACACAGGGATCTATGGAGGGACTCACCTACTCGTTCACCACCATATGCACAAGCCCAGCTGTATGGGAACCAAGGAGCATACCGAAGCAGAAGAGAGAGAGAATAGATGCGACAGGAGCAGAGGAGAGAAGGATCAACGAGGAGATAGAAGCGGAAAAAAAAGACATGGAGAAGAAAGAAAGGGAAGAAAATGAGGAGGAAGAAGGGGGAAGTTTTATGGAGGAGATGGAAAAAAGAGTCAGTGAACACTCAAAAGAGGAAGGCAACTTACCCATCATCACATGAGCCGTTGAGTCCACCAGCGACAACCCGCGGAGTAAAAATTGTTGCAGCACCGCTGATTGATCCATCAGCGAGGGACGAGATTATTACACACATGACACGTATTGAAAATTTTATCGGTAAGAGTAGTAATTGATATGATAGCGATTCAAGTTTGAATGAGATAGTAATCAGAATGTAGTGAGAGAATAAGTGAGTCGGATTTTGACTGACTACTACGAGGTATTACATTGAGTATTTATACATCTGCAAAATGTCTGAGTCGGCCGGAACATACAAAAGAGGCCAGTAACATGTGAGCGGAATTAATGAGAAAGCGGGTCATATGATGATGGAAAGGGGGGCGTGATAGAGGTCGAGTGAGTGGATTGTATACAAGTACGCTAGGAGAATTGAATATACTTTGTTAGTTACAAAAACAAAGAATTGAACATATTGATAGTTTCTCCCCTGATGCATATGGTTTGAGGTGTCCCTGTGAGCGGCATTTGATATAATCGGATTACAATTGTCGGGCGCACGGATGAGACAGGAGGTCTGTCTTTATGGAGCGACGGGTCCGGAACGGGTCTTCTTTTGGATTCGGTGAGTTAAGACCGTTTTACGACAGAAAATGCGATACCGCCATATGCCTGCGAGAATCTCAGGTGCAATGAGGCCGCAGCAGCACCAGCGACAATGAATGAGCCGATACAAACGGTACATGTGATGTGTGAAGGGCCACTGGGCACTGTGTCAGAACAAACAGGACATGGAAAGAGGGACACATACGAAGCCGCAGAAGCATTCATACCTGCAAGGGCAATCAAGACCATGGCTGTGATCGAGATTGAGGAAGGATTCATGGAGATGATGGAGAGAAGAATTAGTGAAGGGATGAAGGCAGAGAGAGGAAACACGTACAGATCCCTGGATGAATACATGGACAAGTCCTGACAGAGAACACGAGATCGAATGAGAACGCGATACGAGAAAGGGCGCCGATTGCCGTATCGACGCTAGGGACGCATGAGGTGTCACATCCCACAAAAGACGAGTCGTCGAGGAATCTGACTGAAGATTCCACGCATATCCAGAACGAGATCGTGGGAGAGACTACAATAGAGGACGCGGCAGACAATGAGCGGACAGAGGAGCGGACGAGACGCGAGACGCCACACAGTGTAGAGGGAGAGTTGCTGAGGAAGCCGCCGATACGTTGCGATATGTCGCGTGCAGCAGATGGCGAACCGATGGAAACGCCACTTAGAGCGACCGTAACCGCATGTATGACTCGAGCCTGCGCGAGGAGCTGGGTGAGCCACACGGCGGGGACACTTTGACCGCCATCCCGGGGCCGCTCAGGTAAAGGCTGGGCCCGCTGAGGTGAGGATCAGTCCCGCTGAAGTGGAGGTTCGGCTCGGAGAGGCGGCGGTCGGGGTTGACGCCATCAACATTGGTGGTATGGGTACTGGGGGTGTGAAGCATACGGGAGCTGTTGCACCTGGGTGTTGCTGGTGGGGAAAATGAGATGGGTGGGCCTGGAATTCTGAGTGTTCCAACTTATGAAGGGGCCGGTGCTGTTGCAGCGAAGGCTGCTCCTGATGTTCCGACGCTCCCAATTTTCCGCCCGTGTGTTGCTGCTGAACCTCCGAAGGCACGACCGGATGCTGCTGGTGGTTTCCGGAAGCGACGTGTTATCCCTGATGCAGCCGGGGGGGGGGGCCAGAACATGCTGTGGCTGCTGTGGCTGTAAGTCCCCATGGGCGGGCGGCGTATTAGGGGGATGGCCCACACGATGTCAAAGTGGTCTACCTTGCCCACAGACGGGTGTAATAAGCCGATTGATCGGAAGATAAAAAGTATGAATTTGTTCAAGGGGATGATTCACATAGGAATTCGTCTGCGAGGATTAGAGAAGACTGGGATATGTTGGGAGAAGAAAGATGGAGAAAGATTGATGGCCGTCTGTACAGGTGGATAGCTGGTATGGGGATGGAGTTTAAGTTGAGGTGGTCTCACTGTAGAGCGAAAGGGAATAGCGGGAGAGCGGGGGCTCAACATGTTATTTTCCTCAACTCTCATTTTGGACTTATCATGACTGTTAATGGAGAGACTCTGATATGGTGAGTGTTTACATGAGAATCAGCCACAGTCAGTCACAGTCAGTCAAGTTTGTGCGTCATTGATGTCGACTTCGGAGATAAAGGGACGAGCGGCACCAATGGGAAGTTGTAGATAATCTATTCCGAAGACCCTGTTTGAATATGAGCATAGCATTATTACGTTGAAAATGGAGAAACGATTACAGAAGGTGTGAATGAAGAGAGAGGCCATCTCGCATTTCAATCTTAATGGAATAAGCATTCTCGCCATACCACATGGGGTCATCCAGCCATTGGGGATTGGGTTCGAATGAGGCACGGAATCTGGTCTTCCACTCTGGTACTCCTGATTCCCGGATATTTGGGGTATCATCGTTTGAAAAAACGTACACCGCGGGATTTGTCACCCCGGGATGTGCTTCGGAGTCCCATTGGAAGTCGGACCATTTATGTGCCGGCACACTCGGACCGTCCGCGAGTGTCAGAGCAATGTGACATTGGCAGTGTATTCTGGTAACTATCTCACGCTGCTGGTCAAAACTCGTTTCGACGCTTACAGAGATACTAACCTAGTTTCAGTTCATGGGGGGGAATAGAGAGGCCATGACGGTCGATCATGAAGCGCGCGTGGTCACGCAACCACTTCCACGCGTATCTTTCATCGAAATTCTTGTATTCTAAAACAATCATGATCAGGCATTGCGCGGGGATAGCGAAAGGGACGAGTCTACGATGAGTAGTTAACAAGAGAGACACAAAAGTGGTAATGGACTTGCCTGCGCCGTTGGAAAGTCTGACCTGCTTCGATGAATATACATTCTTGGGGCTTGTTCTTGCGGTATTTACTGTTGTAGTGAATCCGCTTATAATTCCAGGACAGTGATCCAGCTTGTCCTTGCATGTGGTCATGAACATTGTCGACGACGACAAATTTATCATTTTTGTCAAAATAGCCAATGTCACCCAAACTGACCCCAGCACTGGCAGGACTTAAGTTGTATTGTATTAGTTGGGATATATGTTGGGTTGAAGCCTCGGTTGATAGAGGAATGGATGGGACTGAAAAGTTGTTTTTTCGTTATCCTATCTACTTAGGTTTTATACATAAATTGGCCGTACTATGATAATAGAACATTTTCCTAGTATGGCAATGGCATTATTAATCCGGATGCAGGGTCATCGCCCTATCTTTTGATCATTCCTCCACGTCACCGACAGCGCTCTCAAATGAACTATGCTATACACCTAAATCTTCACTGTTGATGGTGAGTGCCTATACCTGGATCCTACCCTGATCGGAAACTCTTCTAATTTCTCGTCATCTTCTCCTTGAAGACTGGGTATATGCATCCCGATATGGCCGTATGTCATTCTCCATTGCATAAGTCCGTTCTTCTCTCCTCGCTCCTTCTACCCCTCGTCACAACATATTACATGCATTGGATACCTGGCACTAGCCAGCCTTGCTCAAAAAATGCAGCCCTGACCATAGGAAGCGTGATTTCATCAAATCAACATCCAAGAATGTCCATGAGGTCTTCAGTGTGGAACATCCACGACCTGGAGCAAAGCATGAGCAATCCCATCCAGGTGACAGGGTCAGGATTGTATCCGTGCAGTACTTTTCTATAAACAGATAATTTTATACCAGGAATGTACGATATCTTCGAATACTGACACTGGAAAGGTATGGCACATTGCCCCTAGAATGAATATAACATCCTACCGTGATTCCTGGGTTTATATAATAACTATTACATTTAAGGTCAGCCCAGAAGCACACCTCATATACTATTAATATTTTGTGACTTGACCAGTCACAAGACTACCAGTCATGGGAATATGACTCATTAGTGACTTGTATAGTGTGTCAAGTCCATGTACCGAGGTCCCGATTATTCGCCAGTGCCGACCGAACAACCACCCTACGTCCATGTACAAGCATCCACACAGCATGCATAACGCTTGATACACCGGTCTCGGCTCAGTATATCCGCCATCCACATTCCTCGGTCCGGTTCACCTCGGGACTTCCTGTCCTTGTACTATCCTCGGTTACCAGCCTTGTCTTATAGTCTGGCACCTCTTATTGTCCTATCTTCGGGCACATTCTATTATCCTGTCTTTTATTGTTCTATCCCCGCTTTGCATTCCTTGTTCTAATTTTGTTCGTCGTGGACAATGACCACATGCTCTGCATACCTTGTTGTCCCACATTCCTTATTCCACATGTCGCTTCTTAACCTATATAAGTAGGACATGGATGTACATACTTCTTCATTCTGGGTATCGACTAGGCTTAGGCCCTTCTACCTTCTTCTCTTCTGTTAAGTCCTCGACTCGGGCCAGCATCTTCAGCATCCCCCTGAGTATCTGTCGATTGCAAATACAGTGGCACGCATGGCAAGTAGGGTGCAACGCACGAGTACGTTGAAGCCAATGCCACTACTCTTGGCCTGCAGGACTTGGCCATAGTCCACCCGACCTTTCGACAACACCCCTCAGCAGTACCGAAGTCCGTCAGTATCCGACTCCTGACATAGTGCCTCATAGGGTGACTCGTAACTGCCACAGGCTTCTAGGACTTTCCATTCCTTTCCACACCCTTCCACTGATTTCTGGAAAGTCTTGCCTTATTGGGGAGTTACATAATCAGCTTAGAATTAGTATATATAGAGACTAGTTCTGTAGCGTAAAAGCCATCAATCTTGCTTTCACCCATAGTCCATCGGATTATCTTGTGCAGCAAGCACTCTAGGTACGTTGGTCCGAAGACCAGTGCCAAATCAACAGGTCCAAAGACTTGTTGACAGAGGTTTATTCTGAAGAGTAAATCTCAAACCCTTCTACCAAAGTGGAAGGTTTCTCAGTTAAAAACAGAAAGGTATGCAAAAACATAGTAAAAGAACTAAATCAGATTTATAGAACATCCGTGGAAATAATCCTAGGCAAGGGTAGAATAATAGTTCACGCACATAAACTATTATTCCTATATGTAATTGACAAGGTACCTGCCAAGGCCCCCTCTAAACAATTCTTTTTGGACATCAACCCAGACAGGCATTAACTTGCTGTTGTCTTGTCAGAGAACTTGATTGGACTTTCTTCACACCAAAGTTTTGTCACAGCTCTCAGGTTACCAGCTCATGGTTCCAAAACAATAATTCTCCATTCTGAATATTAACTTGGCATATGCCTCTTCTCTTGCCTTCCCTTATCCTCCTGTCTGAAGTCCCTACTAGGGCTGACACTCTTGGCTAGGGAATGGCACAGGTCACCCATGGGTCAAATGTGGGTGACCTGCACCCAACCCATGGGAAGCCCAAACCCATCAACCCATGGGTTTTTTCCCATGGGTTGACAGGTGTTGGGTATGTGCCACACCTGCATGTGTGTGGCATGTACAGCACATACAGCACATATGGCACATATGATGCATACAGTGCATACGGCATGTACGGCATGTACGGTACATCTGTGTCATGTGCATGTGTGGTGCATGCATGTTGTATGTGCATGCGTGACACTGCAGGTTGGGCCAGGTTGCAGGTGCTCTTGGCTTGACCCGCACCTGTACCCAAGGACACCTGACCCGGTGACCCATGCGCCACTGGGATCATTATCGGCAAATATGGCAACTTACAATTGGGTAGTGGTTACCACCTGAAAATTCACCACCATATATCAGTTTCCACTGGGGTCGATCGTATCCTCCCTGCACAGTAACGTAAAGGCCATCACCCTAGAGATCGTCAGCGAGGTTGAATTCATAAAATGAGTTCATTACCATTTCCAAACTAGGGAACACAAATCCTCCCGACACTTGAGACTTTGCCAATGCCTGGTCATCAATAATACTATAAATAATTATTTGAGTGACTCAGTGTGTCATACCAGAACTGATGTCCGCTGGTCCAACAGGTGCATCAATACCAATACAACTTCATATGTACCATCACAAATCATGTCATAGAGTCCATATATAAACTCCACGGGATTTGATAGCATGAGTGTGACACAACTCCTCAAACTCTCGAGATGTTCGCCTGGCATGTGATATACTTCAAACGGGACCTTGCAGGTGCTTCTGCTCGCTCCAATGAGCTGCAATATCAAAGGATCCCTGCAATGAAACGATCAGCATTCGTTACACTTAATCTTCAACCACAACTTACATGATATCTCTGCGCAAACAGATGTCTCGCTCAAACGAGGACACGATCAAAAAAGGGCGAAGAGTCTGGAAAAAATGGGGGACTGACCAGGGTTGTCTTCAGTTGAGAAGGCGAGCCATGGTACGTTTTTACAAGAACTCTTTGACCATCAGGTTGTTTTGCTTTATGCAGCTTTACTATAACAAAATTTGTTAGGTCAGGGTAAGGTGTTAGATAGATATGGTGTTGATTAATTGTCTGCAGGAGGTTGATATCCTTCCGCATGTAGGTGAGTATCTAAAATTGGACATCAGCACACTGCGTTTCCAAAACTTCAATGTTACATGCATCAGGATCATGCAAGGAACATGAGGACATGGGTACTGGCTGACTATTCACACCTTCAAGGTGCATGTACT
>QLPG01004663.1:0-30560 GCA_003314385.1 Gomphus sp. MG54
CATCCCACCGTCTACCAAAGGTGTTGGCCTCTAGCCGAGAAGGATGGAAAAGGGTCAAAAATGCATATGACACGCATATATGGGGTGAAAGACCAGGAACGGATGGGGACGGATGGGTGAGACCTTGGCCGAACGTACCAAATGACAAGGCTGGCCGAGAGGTCCCTGCTGAAAAAACTTGCCAGCCGTTCTGGTATACAAGCATGCACAAGGCAGTTGCATTGACTAGGGCTATTGGCGAAGCTTCCAGCAATGGAACAGGATCCTGGGTGAGGCTTTTGGAACAGTGGCAATTGCTGCCTGGACCGAGGCCATCGGGATGCACCTAAAAACGTTAGTAGCTTGACAGATTATAATACTGCCCAATACCCTGTTAATCAATGGATTATAGTGGGTGAGCAAGTTGTGCCTGAATATTGCTGACCGATAGATCTAGTACATGACGGACGGATGGGTGGACTGATTGTCCGGATGGAAAATCTAGTAAGTGTATCTGTGCTTTGTTAGCAAGAAATACTAGATCGGAAAAAGGTCGTAATCATAAACAAATTTTCAATATGGTCTGTAAGCTGATGCTGATTGATCAAGCATGCCGGACAGATTGCCGAGGGTGGGGCGTTGCCTTCCAGTCGGCCGGAAAAAACTGAAGTTCTTCTGAACTGGGTGGTCTGCAAATCTCTACTGGTATTGGGTTGGAATTGTGGTAGTGTAGATCTGTCTTGTTGGACAACCTCCTAGGAGGAAGACGATCTGGTGAAGCTATGAACAGTTCCTGATTCAAAACAGTTAGAAGGGCCACCAGGAGACCCGGTTCCGAACAAGAAGATAGAAAGGTCATTAAAAGGGTGTCTTGAAAGACCATATTTGTAAACCATGAGTGCACGGAAAGTAGTGTGATTCTGGGTATACTGTCAGGAGTCGGATACTGACGGACTTTGGTACTGCCCAGGGGTGTTGTCGAAAGGTTGGGCGGACTATGGCCAAGTCCTGCAGGCCAAGAGTAGTGGTGTTGGCTTCAACGTACTTGTGCGTTGGCTTCAACGTACTTGTGCGTTGGCTTCAACGTACTTGTGCGTTGGCTTCAATGTACTTGTGCGTTGGCTTCAACGTACTCGTGCGTTGGCTTCAACGTACTCGTGCGTTGGCTTCAACGTACTCATGCATTGGCTTCAACGTACTCGTGCGTTGGCTTCAACATACTCGTGTGTTGCGCCCTACTTGCCGTGCATGCCACTGTATTTGCAACAGACAGATACTCAGGGGGATGCTGAAGATGCCGGCCCAAGTCGAGGACTTAACAGGAGAGAAGAAGGTAGAAGGGCCTAAGCCTAGTCGATACCCAGAATGAGGAAGTATGTACATCCATGTCCTACTTATATAGGTTAAGAAGCGACATGTGGAATAAGGAATGTGGGACAATAAGGTATGTAGAGCATGTGGTTATTGTCCACAACGAACAAAATTAGAACAAGGAATACAAAGCGGGGATAGAACAATAAAAGACAGGATAATAGAATGTACCCAAAGATAGGACAATAGGAGGTGCCAGACTATAAGACAAGGCTGGTAACCGAGGATAGTACAAGGGCAGGAAGTCCCGAGGTGAAGCGGACCAAGGAATGTGGATGGTGGATGTACCGAGCCGAGACCGGTGTATCAAGCATGATGCATGCTGCGTGGATGCTTGTACATGGACGTAGGGTGGTTGTTCGGTCGGCACTGGCGAATAATTGGGACCTCGGTACATGTACTTGACACAGAGCCACAATGGGAGGCAGAAACAGAGGTGGCAAATGTGTTTGAGAGAAGGATGAAGAAAATAAGAGAAGAGGCGGCAGCAGAACTAGAAAAGGCATCATCAGACATGAAGAAGTATTATGACAAAGGAAGGCAAGATGTACCACAATATCAAGTAGGGGACAAGGTTTACTTGGAAGGCCTTAATGTAACCACTGACTGACCTTCAAAAAAACTAGAAGACAGACATTATGGCCCATTCCCAATTGTGGCAAAAGTAGGAGAACGTGCCTATAAACTGTGACTACCCTCCAATTGGAAGAACATCCATCCTGTATTTAATACTGTCCTGCTACGCCCTCCCCGAACACCCACATCCTCCATACAACAAAAGCCAACACCCCCTGCACCAGTGATGACACCAAGAGGAGTGGAATATGAAGTGGAGGAAGTTCTGGACTCCAGAATGCATAGAGGAGTGCTGCAGTATCTGGTGAAATGGGTTGGGTACCCTAGAGAAGAGAATTCGTGGGTGCCAGAGAAGAACATGAGGAACGCAAGATGGAAAACACAAGAGTTCCACAGGTGATTCCCAGCTGCACCCAGGCACATAGGCCACATCTTCCACAAACTACCCTTTTGGCCCATACCAAACCCCGGTGTGGTGTCACATGATGGGATGCATGAGTGAGGAGTGAGTGGCATGCGGAAGGCCATTGCACATGCGGTGGTGGTTGGCATGGCAAGTCAGTGCAACAGGTGTGCAATGGCGAGTGTGACAAGTACACTATGGTGGAAGCGGCGAGTTGGCGCAACGAGTGCATGATGGTGAGTATGACGCATGCATGATGGTGAGTGTGACCTGTACGCAATGATGAGTGTGACCAGTACGCAACACGCTCAGTGCTGGTGGACGCAGTAAATCGACACTACAAGTGTGCGATGGCAATGGCAACAAATGCATGCGGGCGTGACAGGCATGCAGGCATGAACACGTGCAGGTGCAAGAGTGGCGGGTGCAGGTGCGCGTAGGGGTTCAGGGACAGGTGTGAGTGTGAGGATGGTGCGAGGGTGGGTATGGGTGCAGGTGCGAGGGCGATGGGTGCAGGTGCACATAAGGGTGTGGGGATAGGTGCGTGTAGGGGTATGGGTGCAGGTACGAGGGCGGGTACAGTGAGGTGCAAGGGCGGTGCACCAGTATGCAATGGCGGGCATGACGGATGGAGCATACTGGTCGATGCGACGGATAGACAGGATGAGCGCAATGGTGGGTGCAACAGGTGCACAGGTGCAAACCCACACAGGTGCAACAAAAGGACCGAGTTGCCACGCACGCTGGTGTGACGATGAAATGACCTGTAAAAAAAACAAAAGGAGTCGCCGCGCACCCCGGTGCGACGAAGAAACAACCTTTAAATTGTTGTGCACACCAGCACAATGAGAAAAGGATCCATGGCTAGCAGAGAGCTCCAGAGGGTCTTGATCCAGGGAAGTTGAATGCATGCCGGCACAATAGGAAGACTAGGGAATGGCACGGGTCACCCACAGGTCAGATGTGGGTGACCCGCACCCGACCCATGGGAAACCCGAACCCATCAACCCATGGGTTTTTTCCCATGGGTCGATGGGTCTCGGGTGCGCGCCGCACCCGCACGCAATACGTCGCGTACGTGGCAGCGCATGTGCGTACGGGCGTTGCGTACGTCGCGTTCGTCGCGGCGCGTGCGCATACGTCACGTACATGGCGGCGTGTACATCACGTTCATCACGGCACGTGCGCATACGTCGCGTCGCGTACGTTGCGTATGTGGCGGTGCGTGCACGTAACGGGCATTGCGTACGTCGCGGCGCGTGCGCGTACGTCGTGTATGTCGCATTCGTGGCGTCGCGTGCGCGTACGGCGCGTTTGTCGCGTTCGAGGCGTCGCATTCGTGTCAGCGCGTGTACGTACGCATTCGTCGCGTTCGTGTCGGCGCGTGTACGTACGCATTCGTCGCGTTCGTGTCGGCGCGTGTACGTACGCATTCGTCGTGTTCGTGTCGGAGTTGACACCCCGGGTTGGGCCCGGGTCACGGGTGCTTGCAGCTTGACCCGCACCCACACCCAAGGACACCCGACCCGGTGACCCGTGCAG
This sequence comes from Gomphus sp. MG54, assembly GCA_003314385.1. Classification (NCBI taxonomy): domain Eukaryota; kingdom Fungi; phylum Basidiomycota; class Agaricomycetes; order Gomphales; family Gomphaceae; genus Gomphus; species Gomphus sp. MG54. The sequence continues at coordinate 3,872 of QLPG01004663.1, forward strand.
GTTGGCCTGACCCGTGCATTTCCCTAAGGAAGACTAACTCACAAATCTGAAACCCCTGCCTTACCTTCTTCTCGCAAAGAGGGGGCCCTACCAATCGTGCATGCCAGCACGACAGCTAGGACGAGTGCAGGGGTTGATTACCTTCTTCTCACCACCTCTTTCAGACAAGACCGCGGGTGAAAGGGGCAACAAACAAACGAAACAGGCACCTATACCAAACTGATACAAACTCCTCCAACCCAGTACTTTGGATCACACAGTAAATAGGCAATGGTCAATGAGGACATTGACCTTAAAAGGGGGGGTAATGTCATGATTTCTCTACTCCTCTATCTATTGCTTGTTATTGGACTCCACTACTCCACTAGACCATATGTATAGTTCTTAGGTAATTAGTTAAAGCTCAGTCTTGAGCTGGTCAATATACCGACAAGTATCATTGCTCATTTCCCTCTTCTGCTCTCCAGTATTGAAGCTCTTGTTGTTGCTGACACTTTCCGAAATTAGGGACAGATGATCGAGGAGGGCACAACATATAAGTTGAAGCCACGTCCCTGCGACCTCAAACCACTCGTACTGCCCTATACCATGAACAGTTCCAAGACCCCTGGTGCTTCCCATCTTTCTGTCCCCATTCCGATTCCGATCCCGAGTCTGCGACCCTTAGTCCCCCCATCCTGTAAGGGCAACCCTCCTTCGGAACTGAGCTCGACTGCCAGAGGCTGGAACCAGTGGGACACCACCCAGCCCTGGATGTCCTCCTAGGCCTGACTATGAGACTCGAACCCAAAGCCTACCCACAGGCTTCTCAGATCTAAGCAGGGGAAATCCGAAGTTCAATTACAGCTACTACCTAAGTACATGTAGGGCTCTCACCTAAGCAGGGGAAATCCGAAGAGGAAAGTCTAAGGATCTCCGCTGCTGGTGAACCTCTTTTATACCCTTTATGTAAGTGGTCTGTGCACTAGCTTATAAATCAACATAGGTGCCTATTCCTGGTTCCAGTCATCACACTAAGATCATTCCTATCTCCTGCTCCGTGGTCCCTCGGACCTGGGTCTCCTAGCCTCGGAGTTGGGAGAAGTCCGAGATAGGACCTCGGACTTGTCATCAGGACTCGGAGAGGGTCGTCCCCTGACACATCCCTGGAGTATGAACCCCCTTTTGGAAGCCATTCGAAACCCTCCTGAAACCCTTCCGGAAGCCTCTAGCTAAGCACCGACATGCAGATTTAACACAAGTCCCTTGTATAATGAGCACATTCTCTTTGAAGGTGTGTATAGGGCAGGGTCTATTTGCCAATCTTGTGCACATTTCAGTGAAGATGATGTCGGTGAGTGGTCTATTGTAATATGGCTTGGACTGGATGTTGATGTAGATGCAACTAGGTGGCTTTCTGATGGGTTTGGGTCAAAGGCCCCAACAATCACTCGGACAGGACTTGATTGGGGAAGGGGAAACTCTCCTTTAGTTGATGTAGCCATGCTTGGTTTCATTTGGGTAGGAGAAATTACATCACGATTAAATGGGTATATGCCAGTGATACGAAATGCTGCTTTGACAGTTTCTTCATCAAAGGCCTGGTTATATGCCATTCCAAAAAGGTGAGTGAAGTTGTTTTTGCCTACTGGTCTTTGATTATCCTCCTCAAAGTTGGTTATGACTTGTTTCCAGGTTTCCTTCATCTTTCCAAAGCAAACAACATCGAGACCCTGCAGAGCATGAGTGCAATGAGGTGGGTATCCAAGCACTATTATGTCATTTTCTCCAGCATAATCTAGAAATGCTGCAGTGTAATGGGAGCTATGGCCATCCAGGATGAGAACATGTTTGCAGCCACCAGCCTTCTCCTTTGTTCTGGGTCAAAAAGCATAGTTAACCATTGAAAGGCAAGGTTGCCATCTGTCCATCCATTTTCAGAATGTGCAATACTAACAAAGAATTTAGTTTGCATCTAGAATTTTTGAAAAAAAGCTTGCTGTGCTTCAGAAACATTATTATCATTACATTTTTGCATCATCTTTTTTCCTTTATAGATAATCATTGGCTTTGTTGTTGTTCCATCTGCGCAAATAGTTATAATTGCTGTAACATTTTCTCGATCTGCACCTCCTTGATTATGTTGAGTCTTTGTTCCTTGGGCTCCTACCACCCTTTCCTTTCCTCCATATGCTGTTGGAAACCCACTTTCATCCATTCCATAGATATCTTCTGGCCATATTCCTAGTTTGACAACAAATTCCTCTACAATGTCAAACCATGATTTTACTGCACCAGGGTTCAATGATTTAGCTCACTGTGTGTCAAGAGGTTTACTCCAGTATGTTTGTAACTCCTCATGATGATTCCCAAGGAAATTAAAGACCCACTTCTTTCCAACTTTGGTGAAGGAAGGACCTTCTTTGGTTTCAAGGATTGCATTTGCTGACTGCTCAATTTGTCTATGAGTTAGGGGAAACCCATGACTGGCTGATACTGTGATAAATGTGACAAGAGTTTTTTCCTCTTGAACTGTAAGCCTCTGTTTTGTAGAATTAAATTTGAGCATTGATGATCCTTTATCATTGATGCATCTACTGAGAGTATTGAAGTCTACTCCAAATTCATGAGCAACTTCTCGCAATGATTTCTTTGTTGAATAACCTGCCTGCCCCTCTTTGTACACTTTAACTGCATCAGAAAGCCTTTGCTCATTAGCATGGTGCCTTTTTTGATTCTTGACATTCTCTGATAGACTCCTGTTTGGCATTGTACTTTTTTTCACATGGAGTTTATGCGTTGTTGATGATGAGAAGAGATGGGAACGTGCTCATGTATTATTAAATGTCGCGTGTCATGCTTTGGTAGCCCCAATATCTTTGTGGTCAGATTAAGGTCAATTTAGGTCAAATCCCATTCGGAGTTTTTGTAATTAGCAATACAGAGATGCATAGCTTCCTTAATGTGAACACTCTATGACCAAATCTCTCAGAAAACTTGAGCAATCACTGATTTAAGATTGTATGTTATCAAAATTGAGTAAATTTAAATGAAAAAAAAATTCCTGCTGAATGCAATCCTTCTCCCTCCCTTGTGTGGTTTGGCTTAGATGTTGCTTATATATAGTAGATTCTATGTGCAAAATTCTGTATTACTGGAATGAGAATTGACCTTGGAAAATCAATTTGTATCAAGGAGGTATCCTGTATCAAGGAGGTCTACTATACTGTAACCAATGGCCTGTTCAAACTGCTTGCTTCAGGAGATATTCAACCTAATTCAACCACACCCATGTTGGATGACTCAAGTGTACTGACTTATCCTCTTACTTGCCTTCTTGAAAACTGTAAAGTCATATTTCATCTGAATTACCCTGTTACAGTAAGTAAAAAAAACTGTTTGCATGTTTGGAAGTTTTGGATTGTATATCTAATATAAAATTCAATTGAATTTTCAAATCATACAGATATTATGACATATTGTTATGGTCCGTGCCCGAGATCAATCTAACCGGCAGTTGCTATTCTTTCCACCCACCTCTGACAGCTTTCCAACCATGCTGTTCAAAAACTGATTCTCCACATATGGCCCTATGATCCTAAGCCTCTTGCATGATATCACGATTCCATAATACCACAATCCTGTCCTTCCATGGTGAGTGCCTCAAAGGCTCCCATGTATGTTACTCCCCTTGTTCTTTGTTTTTCATTCACCCCTTGTATTCTCCCCTCCCCTTGTCTTTAGAGTGGAGAGTAGGAAATACAAGGTAGTCTACATGTATATAAACCCCCAGTTGACTGGACTGTTTACTAGTTCAAATATTGACTTAATTTGCATCCTAGTTTTCTGATTTAGTTTCTGGCTTAATTCCAACTTAGCATCTGCACGCACATTTCCAAATTTGTGAAATTATAGACAGACAATCGAGGAGGGCACAACACATAAGTTGAAGCCAAGTCCCTTTGACTGCCAATGCATTGTATGACTAGTCATCTAGGTTCTCATCACAAGCTGACCTCCAGTCTAAGTCCCAGCACTTCATCATCTGTTTTCCATCCCCCCCATCCTATGACAATCTGACCCTTTAACCTTCGACACCCTTCATCTATGGAACCTTCAGAACCCTTAAAGTAACTTCTTAATAAGCACCTGACATGCAGATATAACACATATGCTTGAGCATCATGGCTATCTTATAGACTGAGAATCCAGCAAAATAATATGGAAGGTCTTGAGATATAAATATTTCATTTCCCAGGTCTGATTTGAACAGTTTTGTTGCTGATGAGTCTAATGCAAAGAATTGTATATTATCAGTATTGAGTATAGCCACCTTTGGCTTTCAGCACAGCCCTAATCCTTCTGGGAATACTCTCATTCAAGTTCTGACACACTTCAGGTATATTATCCCATTTAGCCTCCACTCTCTTCTACAACTCTAATATCCCACCTGGTGGTGTTTCATACTCTTCCAACCTCCTTTTGATATGTTCTCAGAGATGTTCAATTGAATAAGGTCTGGAGACTGTGCAGACCATTGTAGAAGAGTGAGTCTATGATTTTTAAACCATTTGTGGACCTTGTTGCAGGTATGTTTAGAGCTATTATTTTTCTAAAAAGATGATATCCTGAGGAGTTTTGCTATAATGAGCAAGGATTTCTTGAAGTTCATTGTCCAAAATCTGGATATAAAGATCCCCATCCATCCTACCATCAATCTTGCATATATCCCAAAGTATGCAGCCCTATGCCATCACAGATCCACCTCCAAACTTTAATGTACCTTCAATCAGTCTATCACTCAACCCCTCCCCTGCCCTTTTCTAAGCCCATTTCCTACCATCAGATCCAAGATGATTTATTTTTTAGTTTCATCTGATCATACCATGCTCTTCCAGTCATCCAGAGGCAATCTTTGAGCCTGATTACAAAGTCCATTCTCTCCCTCTGTAAAGCACCAAGGTGCCAAGACTGCATGAGCCAAACACTAGTGCAATAGTACTAAGAACATGATGCTGGCAGGGTATTGGCCCAGTCCAACAGACCAAACAAATGTGGCTGGCTTCAACATACACATTCCTTGCACCCTTCTTATGTAATACCCCTGGATTTCTAAAGAAGTACTCGGAAGAGTGCCAAGAGTGTCAGCCCAAGTTTGGACTTAGATGAAGAGATTAAGTGTTATATAGATAATTGCTGTTGATGATCAGAACAAAGAAACACATGTATAGAGTACACTAATTGTATAGTCAAAGAAACAGCGATAAGAGACTTGACATGAAATAGTGTAGTGTAAGAAATGTATGCAAAAAGAACAAGACATGGAAACAAGAGATAGAAACCTTGGTCATAATTACTAAACATAGAAAGATACCAAAGCAAATGGAAATGAAGCATAAAAGAATAAGCAGGGTAGGAATAATGGATAATGAGTGAACCAAATCATGAATGATATATGTACCAAACCAAGACCAACATACTAAGTAACATGTGAATGACTTGGCAACCTGTGTGTGGAATTAGATGTTCAGTGTTTGGTTGGTATGACCGAGTGAACTAATGCTTGCTAACATGTACTTAACACTCTCCTTTCCTTTTGTAATAGATGAGACTTTTGTTTTTCTTTACCACTGCCTTTGTCCCAGTTCCCCTGAGATGTCTGCACACTGTCTGTGAAGTGACAGGTGTGTTGGTGGTAGTTTGGAGTGCTGTAGACACTTGTACTAATGTTTCAGCCTTCTTAGAGGTAATAAGCTTGACTGCATGGCAGATATTAGCTAGGGAGCATTTGACAGGATGCTCACTAGAAGACTTGGGGAGGTCAGGGCAATGTTGAGACTAAATTTTTGAGATGGTACCAATGCTGACACTAGTAGAGGATGATATCCGACAAGTAGTTTGGCCAGAATCAAGTCTAAAAATAACTATGTTAAATTTATCAACAGAGAGACATTATGGAACAATCTGGTTGAATTTCCGGAGGTGTTGAGTCTCATTTCTACCATTTGCACTTTTTATATATGTCACATGATTTCTAGAAAATGGACCAGGTCATCCATAGGTCAAGTTTTAGTGACCCACTGTCAGGAGTCGGATACTGACGGACTTCAGTACTGCGGAAGGGTGTTGTCGAAAGGTCGGGCGGACTATGGCCAAGTCCTGCAGGCCAAGAGTAGTGGCGTTGGCTTCAACGTACTCGTGCATTGTGCCCTACTTGCCATGCGTGCCACTGTATTTGCGACAAACAGATACTCAGGGGGATGCTGAAGATGCCGGCCTGAGTCGAGGACTTAACAGAAGGGAAGAAGGTAGAAGGGCCTAAGCCTAGTCAATACCCAGAATGAAGAAGTATGTACATGCATGTCCTACTTATATAGGTTAAGAAGCGACATGTGGAATAAGGAATGTAGAACAACAAGGTATGCAGAGCATGTGGTTGTTGTCCACAACGAACAAAATTAGAACAAGGAATGCAAAACGGGGATAGAACAATGAAGGACAATATAATAGGATCATGACTCGAAATGGGACAATAAGGAGTGGCCGGATATAAAACAATGGGGTCACGTCCGAGGATAATACAAGGACGGGGAGTCCTGAGGTGAAATGAGCCGAGGAGTTGCGGATGGCGAATGTGCCAAGCTGGGACCGGCGCACCAAGTGTTATGCGGGTGACGCGGGCACTTGGTCGTGGATATAGAGTAATTGCTCAGTCAGCACTGCCGACGGATGGGTCTCGGTACGTGGACTTGACACCCACACCCAAACCTATAGGAACCCAAACCCATCAACCCATGGGTTTTTTCCAATGGGTGTCTGGGTATTGATAGGTTATGAACAAAAAAATGGCAGGAGCATGACATAGGCATATCACCGATGTGTGACATGTCGGTGTGCTGGGGTTTGTCTTGTAGATCAAGATGTTTGCAGAGGGTGTGAGCAAAGGGGGTTTTACCCATACCAAGCAAGCCACTGAGCCATTAGACATTTGGAGTTGAAGGATTATAGACCCAGGCCTCTAGATCTGTCATACATATACAGAAGATACATGTTGTATACATGTATAATACACTATAGGTTGGGCCAAATTTAGCATGATATATGTGGTGAAGAGGCTACATGCACATGGTGAGCACAAATCATAATGGGAATGTCAAATGTAGGAGGGTGATATACCTTTCTGTTCTAGATTACAACAGGAATTAGTTACCAGATTGAGTTTACTGATTCCAAGATGGGGATGTTTCAGGGCTACGACCAGGAGTAGATAGTAGAGTGGTCATAGTATCCATATATTGCGTTCTTGGTAAAAGTGGTACTTTGTTGAGATGAACATAGTTGACACCACAGGTTAAACCCAGGTTGCAGATGCTCTGAGCTTGACCCACACCCAAACCCAAGGATACTCAAACCCCTTGTTAAGGATTTGATATTCAGCCTAAACATCTTTTCTCCTGATCCCTGGCAACTAGGACCTGATGGTATTACAGAGAGGGTATGGAGTCTATTCATTATTATCTCTGATATCTGCCTTTGATAGGAGTTTGAATTTGCCATTGTATTTTGCAGTTGTGTGACTCTGTGACCTCAGCTCTTTTCCAAGAGACTGAGGTATGAGTTCAAGTTTATCTTCATATTTCATACAATTGTTAATTATTCTTTTAGATTGTATTTCAGGTAGCTAACTACTTCTAATAAGAGCTCTTTTCCAAGAGACTGAGATTGTATTTCAGTCCCTATATTTTCACAGGTTATGGGCCCCGGTGATGCTGGGAATTGACCAAGGACACCTGGAACTGAGCCATGGGTGGCACCCGTTGATCACAGCCAAGCTGCAGTCAATTGGGATGCAAGACCTAGACAGACAGCAAATGTACTTACGGGTGGCGTCTGCTCATGAAAATCAGCCACGACACACACAGGTACTGTATGGTACAAAGACAAAGCCCTACATGCAAATGTGGGCATTTATCACATTTCAACTCACCACCCAAGAGGGAGCGAAGTATCGCCAGCCAAAATGAGCCCCCCAGCGAACATGTGTGACAACGACCGGTACAGCGACGTGCAGCCTCTTCCACTTACCACGGGGGTACGCAACAGCCCAGATCTGACCCGAGAGACAAGAAGAGTCCACCAAGGACCGTGAGAGGACAGAGCTACACGTGCGAGGGAGGCGGCCTACACAAATGTAGTGATACCAAATAGATTGAGATCTTGGAGATGACAAGAACATGGGCAGCAGGGGAGACGAGCGAGATGGAGGTCACGGACAATACAACAACCTCGACATCCTTTAGAACCTCACGCTTTCTCGCTGGGATCGCCAAATGGACCCGCTCAAGATGCCTGTAACTTTAGTAATGTTGACAGTGCTGTACCGCTGGGCAGCGAGCACTGGAAGGGCCTCGTGCACAGCATCTGGTACAGAGGCAACAAGGTAGTCAAGGCCAAAGATGGCGCAGGGAGGGCAATGCTTAATATAGAGTATGCTGATGCCAAGTTCACAACAACGGCGCATGCGAACTCAAGACCTCCAGGTGAGCGGCGATAGTACTACGAGGCCAGACATGGAACGAGGGGAGGATGACCGCTCACGACGCGCCAGACAATTGCCCATGCGTACGAGTAACATGAGCACAGACCCAGTGGAACAAACCTACATGAGGGGTGGCATGCGGGCATGCAGGGGTAGCCCCTCTTCCCATGGGGACAGCGCAAGAGGCTCGCTGATCCGAGCTCCAAGCAATCACATCGAAGAGAATGGCCGTTAAGGAAAGACCTCAAATGCCACATCGAGCAGATTCGGAAGCATGATCCAACAAGTTTGAACGATGCAATTCACAAGTATCACAAACTCCACATATACCGAGACAAGGAATGCCCATATGCAGGAAAACATTACCGGTGGCAAATGGACGAAGCACTTGTTTTGAAATCATCTACATACATTACCAAAGACACCTTCCCTGATAACCCTTACCCATGCACTGTCGAAGATACATGTACCTGGTTCATGCAATGTTATTTGAGGACCATGCAATGTGCCATGCACTTGGCACACCCAGATACCACTCATTGGTGGCTTGAGGAAGCAGAGGCAGTGCCACTGCCTGAGGAAACTGCGAATCGCAAGTCATTGGGTGGTAGAAACACAACAAAAGTCTTAGCCAATCTACAGGCAGGCTTCAGCGCAGTTAACACAGCAGATTGAAGATAAGGCATACGTCCACGACAGTTTATAGGCTGTGCAGCCCACGAACGATGTGTTGTACCTGCGCATTTAACTGGCTCTTATAATACCCTTTGCTTTGGCACAATCCCTCTTAAACACAACTCGTTGAAATGGACAATAATTGAGGTTTCCAACTCCTGCCCATCAAGCTCATCTGAATGATAGTTGAAATCGCTGCGGATGACACGGAACCCGCACGCAATCTTCGACTTGCTACCAAAGAATTAAATCGTTGGGTGACCCCCCTTCTCTTCCACACTCTCGTCATACATGGATTATACACGGACCTTATGGAGCAGGTGGCAGATGAATCCTTCATTATATGGAAACATGTTCGGAATATCTCTCTGTGGTTCATTGAGGATGTCGCGATTGATTACTGTGCCGAACACGAGACGGACCCTGTTTACTCCACCGGCCTTCTGACTTGGCTGCTCGTGCAATGGACAAACATTGAAATCCTTGTTATAACTGCATGTGAGATCAATGATGAGTTGCTGACCCTTTCACTTGTGAATTTTCCCAGACTCTGGGATGTGCATTTGCTCGGCTTATATGAAATGGCCTCTGGAGTCCTTTTCCCCTAGCTGCTGAACTTGACCCACATAACAACAAGCTTGGTCTAGGAAAGCCAACAGAAAACCCACTTTTCCTGAACATCCTGTCCTCCTGTACCAACCTATATAAACCTTGGGGCAAGATGGCCGTTATGACGTCTTCTGATCGCCACACCCAATTCTGCGCACTTGGGAACACTCTGACATGGGAGTGAACATACAAAACTTTGCAATAGATCCTGTGCAGGATCTTGCAGTACTGATTGCTCACCCTGACGTCCCATTGACTCTTGTTGAACCACCACACAAGTTTCTGATACATCTATGAGTGGGCAGAAAACCAGCTGATACCTGCAGCTGTGACGAAAATCAACACACAGGGCGTGGCGATAAGAAATGCGTGCGACATGCCTTGAAACTGGAGGTTCGCTTACCCTTGAAGGGCACATGGCAGAGGATTGGTTAAGAGGAGGGGAATGAAAATAAAAAGCAAGACGAGGATGCAGAGTGTAGAATACCACTGGATGGTGGTCAAGCGCTATGAAAGAGCCAAAAAGATCCTCGGCAGATGAGTCACAAAGGGTGACTTCTAGCCTGTGTTTGACCGTGCACATCAAATATTACGCAAAATGTCTGGCATGAAACTTCATCATGAAATTATGCATAGAGAGGGCAGAAGCACAGATGAAGGCACGCGAACAACGATTGTGCAAATGCTGAAAAGACCGAATGAAAGAAGGGTGAAGGTGGATGACGTCTAACAACCATCTACGACATGACCGACCGACCTCCCGTTCGAGGGGGAGTTTTAGATATGATGTTGCCCCAAATGTTGGACCGAGTCCATCATGACTATAAACTGAATACGTACAATGGAGTCCGTCACGACTAAAACTGATGAACACGACCTGAGTCTGTCACGACTATAAACTGATAAACTCGACCCAAGTCCTTCATGACTATAAACTGAAGAAAACTCAACTTGAGTCCGTCATACCTATAAACTGAAGAACTCTACTTGAGTCCATCATGACTATAAACTGAAGAACTTTTGGATCGAGTCCGTCATGACTATAAACTGATGAACAGAACCTGAGTCTGTCACGACTATAAACTGATGAACTCGACCCGAGTCCGTCATGACTATAAACTGAAGAAAACTCGACTTGAGTCCGTCATGACTATAAACTGAAGAACTCGACTTGAGTCCATCATGACTATAAACTGAAGAACTTTTGGATCAAGTCCGTCATGACTATAAACTGATGAACAGAACCTGAGTCCGTCATGACTATAAACTGATGAACAGAACCTGAGTCCGTCATGACTATAAACTGATGAAATAAACTGGAGTCTGTTATGACTATAAACTGGACCTGTCGAGTGGGAGTCCGCTATGACTTTAAACTGGACTGGAGTTTAAACTAGATCCAAGTCCCCTATGACTTTAAACTGGATCTGAGTCTGCTAAGACTGTAAACCGAGCATGACCATCATGGGCAGTGACATGGACAATTCATTGGATTACTTGGAACAACACCTGCTGGTTTGGACTCAGGGGGAGTGCTCAGAATTTAGTGTTCAGCCTGAACATATCTCTCCTTGATCTCTGTGCTTGCACAACCTTGCTTAGCTATTCAATATTCAGAGTGAAGAACTAACTACCTACATACATTCACTACTTATATAGGTTAAGAAGCAAGATGTGAGACAGGGTGGCATTGTCAAGTCTATGATACCAAGCTCTGGTTCACTCATCAATACCGACCAATCGACTCTTTCCAATTAAACCCACACACCAGCGAAAAGTCATTCCTCACTAGTACATGGTCTTGGCTCGGTAGATTTAGAATATCATTTGATTCACTCTCCTTATCCCATCCCCTCTATTATTCATTATTCATTCATTCCCCATCCTTTTCCTTACCCATTTCCCTTCAGGACATTTATTATTTATTTATTATTTGGTCATGGCCCTATTGTTTTATCTTCAGCCATTTTCTATTGTTTTATTTTCACTCACTCTCCCATTATACTATTCTCAGCCATATCTCATTATTCTATTCCCACTTACATTTCTTATTCTATTCTTGATCATTGTGGACAATACCTCCACATGATTCTTCATACCTTATTGTTCTCCATTCCTTATGCCACCCTGATTCCACATCTTGCTTCTTAACCTATATAAGTAGCGAATGAATGTAGATAGTTCCTCACTCTGAATATCAACTTGGTTTACGTTCTCTGGTCTTCCCTTCTCCTGTGTAAAGTCCCTTACTTGGGCTGACACTCTCGACACTCTCCTAAGTCTTCCTTCTGTCCTTCTGTCCAAATTAGTGGCATGCATGGAAGCGCAGGGTGCAATGCATGAGTATGTTGAAGCCAAGCCACCCCAATCGGTCTGCAGAACTTGGCCGATTTCCCATCAGCATTGTTAGCATCACCAATACCTAACAGGCATAAGGAATGGAGAACAATAAGGTATGGAGAGCATATAGAGGTATTGTCCACAATGATCAAGAATAGAATAAGGAATGTGGATGAGAATAAAACAATGAATATAAGATAATAAAAGTGTGACCAAGAATAGAATAATAGAAAGTGACTGAATATAAAACAATAGGGTCATGGCTGAGGATTAACCAATGATAAAAGGTCCCGAAGTAATATGGGCCAAGAAATAAGAAATAGATGGGGTGGGATTAATGGATAATAAATGAAGGATGAGTGGATGATGGGTAAGAATGGGGAATGTTGATGGTGAATATGCCAAGCCGAGACCAATGTACCAAGTGACTTGTATGCAATTGGGTCACTTGTATGTGGAATTAGACTGATCAACCAGTGGACACTGCTGAATTACCAGGTAGTCGGTACATGTACTTGACAGTTGTTAAATCCACGTGTTGGCGCTCAGCTAGAGACTTCCGGGAGGGGTCGGGGGGTTTCCGTTAGGGTTCCGAGGGGAGAGTTCATATTCCAAAGGCAGGGTAAGGGTTTGGATCGGATTGGAATCGGAATCAGAATCGGAATCGGGGAACGGAAGTTGGAATGCCAGGAGTCTGGGGGCTGTTCGGTATAGGTGTTAAGTCCGCGTGTCAGGCGCTTAGCTAGCACCTCCGAAGGGGCTATCTGGGTTAGTGCAAAGGTCCGTAACGGGGCCGAGGACCAAGACAGAAGTCGGACGGACTACGGGCAGGGGGTGGAGGCACCGGGAACTTAGGGTAGGTCATGGAATGGTTCAATCCGGTCACTGAGGTGTTCGAGGTCGAAGGGACTTGGCTTCAACTTGTGTGTTGCGCCCTCCTCGATCGTCTGTCCCTAATTTCAGAAGGGGGGCAGGAGTTTACCAGAAATGAATTGGAAACTGGTGGGAGACTAAATCGATATTCGTACTAGTGAACAGTCTAGTCGACTGGAAGACTATATACATGTGACTATCCTTGTACTATCTTTGACGGTCATAAAACAAGGGGAAAAGAGAGTACAAGGGGTCAATATAAGAGAGAACAAGAAAGTGAGGTACGCGATGGTCCTGCGCGCCAGTTATCAATCGTAATGGAACCTTGATTTTCGGAGTCTTTGGAGGGTCGGAATCGTGGTCTTCGGAGGGTCAGAATCGCGGAACCTTGGAATGTATTTCGGACATCCGGAAATCGGTTGTTCGGGCTTTGGTTGATCGGAAAGGTCCTGGAAACGGTGTGGGTGGTTGTGGGGTTTAATGTGGGTTTGTTTGGCTGCATGGGCCATAACAATAGGGTGGTACGAGTGGTTTGAGGTCATAGGGACTTGGCTTCAACTTATGTGTTGCACCCTCCTTGATTGTCCGTCTCTAATTTCGGAGAGTCGGGAAGTTTACCGGAAACTAATCGGAAACTATGATGCAAATTAAGTCGATATTTGTACTAGCAAACAGTCCAGTCGACTGGAAGACTATATACATGCGACTATCCTTGTACTATCTTTGCCAGTCATAAAACAAGGAGAAAGGGAGTACAAGGGGTCAATATAAAAGAGAAAACAAGGGAGTGAGGTACGCGATGGTCCTGCGCGTCGGTTATCAGGGTAACGGAAGCTTGACTTCGGAGTCTTCGGAGGTTTGGAGTCGTGGAACCTCGGAATGTATGTCGGACTTCTGGAAATCTGTTATGCAGGCTTGGGCAATCGGAAGGGTCCTGGAAATGGTGCGGGTGGTTGTGGTGCTCAATGTGGGTTTGTTTGGCAGCATGGGCTATAACAACAGTATACTATATCTGTGTCACACACAGATCATATCCATGTCACATGCAAACCATAATTCAGACCACATATGTGTCATTATTGATGTGTCAATTCTCACATGTGTCTGGGAAGGGACATACATAGATAGACTTACTATGTAATAAAAAGAGGTATTAGAATAATAATAATCACAAAAATTCTCTATCCCATTTTCCCATTTTCAGTCTCACTCTCAGAATCAAGTAATTCATAGTACAACTTGTTCAAGACTATTCCCTAATGATTTCTAGTCATATGACATGAGCCAATACCTCATCAAAAGCCTCCATTTTTTTTTTTTCACTTGTTAACTCTCAGCAACAAAACCATTTGAAAAAGACCTTGGATATGAAATATTCATATCTCAGGAAGTTCCACATTGATTAGCTGAATTATTGGTATATCAGATAGCTATGATTCTAGAACCTTTGTTATAATATTTTGATGATTTTAAAAATTAAATGGAATTTCCTATTAGATATATAATCCAAAACTTCCAAACATGCAAATGGTTTTGTTGCTTACTGTACAGTCTAAGCCACTCATGGCTTAAACAAGATTGTTTTGGAAGAAGTTTAGGCTGTAAAATGTGATAAAAACTGGATGTCAGCATGAAAGTGGTTTTGCAGTTAAAATAAGCATTTAATATGTCTGGTACTCAACTTGTTATAATAAATGTATAACCTTATAAGCTTGATGGATTTTATCAGCTTGACTATCAGAGACTATTACACTATCTGTTAAATGACAGCAAATGGTATAATATCTAGATGGCAGTTCTTTCCTGTATGGATGTTTGCTGAGCTTAGTTCAAATTGCAAGGAATAGGTGCTAGATTTTGGTTTGAAGTGGGATGAAGGCTTACGATATTCTAGGTCCCGATTTGTCTAGACTTGGGTACAAATACCGAGAAATATCTCACTGATCCCTTTTACTTAGGCGTCAGCGTCGACCAGATGAAAAGGAGGTATGTGTACCCTCAACATCATGGCGATGAAGGTGCTCAAAATCCGCTCCTGTTATGGATCACCCTGACGCTTAGATGGAGTCATTTATGGACGAATTCATGGCTGCAATGCAGTAATCGATAAAATCAGGAATTATTTGAGAAAAAATATATGAACTCAACGTTGAATTCGAAGTAGGTGTATATAGCTATCAACGCCATCTAAAAGCATCTCTCAGCGTGCAACTTGAGGGGAAATAGCTCAGAATATGTATATATGTGACTCATGACTCAGCTTGCTTTGGAAAATAATGCAGAAAAAAGGAGGGAGATGATGTGATTTTCTGTTTATTAATTATGTGCTCATTAGGGATCTTGCAAGCATCATAAATTCAGATCAAAATGCATTTTTCCTCGATATTTCCAATAGTCTATTACAGGAGCCTGGACCAGAAATAAAGGGGTGATTATCTCTAAATCAAGCAGTTTCTGAAGTTGCCCAGAGTCACATTGACAGTAATGTCACATCTGGTTCGACAGTTAAATTAATTCTACCCTTCACCTTCCCATATGAATAAATGGAACCCATCTTATAAAAGGAACGTTTTGTTCGGAACGCAACTTGGCAACAGCAAGATGTAATGCTCGGGCCGCGCGACTAGTGTCGGACCAGAAAGTGTTTGCCGTGTCTGTGCTAGTGTTTTGAAACAGGTATTCGTAAAATGCATCAGCAACTGTCGGGCCATCCACATCTAATATATTCCTGTAAAAGCCGCAGGTGATCAGACACAGTCTCTGAAGCCAGCCTTATCCACTTACCGCATGGTGGCCACGACTCCTGGAAAACCAGCAAATAATAGCGTTGAACCAAGATGTACCACCTGGTCGGGAAGGGTCTTATCACCCGTTGCAGTCTGACACGCGGCAAGGAATGCCAACATTGCATTCGGACTGGACTGCTGCATGATTTGATGGACCATCAGACTGTTGGAACCAGCCGCCGCATTTTCATACATGTGTCACGCACGCATCGTAGCTGAGTCACACGGATGGTCACATGCGCGTCGCTATTGACGCGTCAATACCAACGCGTCTCCGGGAAGGGACGTGCACAGTGGAATTTGTTGTAACATAGTAAGAGCGTATCCCTCGTCGCCCAAAACAACCGCAGGGACAGTGACGATGTTGTCACACGGTAGATAGTTTATTCTCCATATCTTACATGCTATGTATAAGGGCACTCTGTACGGCTACAGCTCTTTAGCTTTCGCACTAAAGACTTACGCCGTATAGGTATAGTAGATTCAATATACTTTAGCTTTCGCACTAAAGACTTACGCCGTATAGTTGCTACAATAGAATTTACTATATAATAAAGCATGTATTAGAATAATAAAATAACAAATTAATTTTCCCCAAAACTTTTTCCCTTATTTTCTTTGACCTCTATCTATAATCAAATATCTGTAGTCACATCATTCAAGACAGACAATGGCTGTCTTTAAGAAGCAAAGCGCTTTCGAGCGGGTCCTGTGCATCCTGCGTCCCGTGGCATGCGAAGTGGGCCATGCTTGCGGTTGAAAGATGAGAAGTGACCTCTTCCAGAGATCCAGACACTAGTTTAACAAACTCCATGCCCAGCACTTGCGCCTTTATGAGTTCTGTATGTGCCTCAATTCGCTGCAGCTCCTCAGCGGTATATCGAAGTTCAGGTTGGATTACTACGACCATCTTGCTCAGAGTGGGAGGAAGCGGTGTATTCCGGAGAAGAGTACTTATAGTTGGTGTATACGATGAAACCACATAATCAGAAAGACACTCGTGATTGTCGACATTGTACATCTCCGCTGCATGTAATGGAAGGAAAGTGAACGGGCCTGTAGGACACCACCGCAAGTGGGATGGTAGCTCAGATTTCTGGAAACAACAGCGAGTTTCAGTTGGTAGTGGTATTATGGTATAAACAATTTAACCTTCAAACCCAGCTGGCGAATGACAGGTTCAACCACCGACTTCCACAGGATATCCAAAATGTTAAACAACATGACTCACCAATACTGCAGACACACCGAGTAGGATACTTTGGTACTGTTTGCACCGTAACTCATAGATAGCGGAGTCTGGAGTCAAGCGGCTCTTCAGCTACTTACTCCGGACTTCAGGTACTGTACACATATCTAGAAATATAGACCAGCTACTTACTCCGGACTTCAGACCCGCACATCTGACAATCAGCGAACATTCGCTGAGACAAAACTGCCACGTACAGTTCATAGGGTTTTTAGCACAAAACATATTGAAATTTGAGATCAGTCCACGGAGCTCGTGTGATTCCTCCCCTCTCCAACGCCTCCTTCAACGACTCCGGGGTGTCAAACATCGCTGGCATTTCCTGAACGATGCTGTGCATGTGTGCTCGATCCGAGTCGGGAAAAGACCCATCCCTACTTTCTGATGACGTCGTACTTTTTATCAATTCAACGAGCCGAGTGACAATATCCAAAGTTAAATCAGTAAAGGGGACGTGCTGGACACCAGTAGAATTTAATATTAATGCATCGCAACCAGTGCTACTGGCATTGACGATCACCACGGGTGTTTCTATCGCAGCACCCAGGAACGTAGATATTCTAAGGGGTTGCAAGAAATCCTGAAAGCCTTCTAGTCGCCGCACTTCCTGAAGTGTCTCCAGCCACTCGTCATTGAGACGACGATAGTGAGCTGCATGTTGTTCCATGGAAACTACTGCACGGGTATCAAGACTCTTTGAGATATTACCAAACGAACCCCGTTCAAGGGTGAGAGATATACCCCTCAATTTTGCTTCAAGATCCGGTGCCACACCCCGAAGGTCACTCATCGGTGTACGAAGTTGTAATGCCTGTGACCAGAACACTGCACGCCCTTGTTCGAGCAGCTCAACCGCATGGCTAAACTGGCCTGCTCTGATAGCACAAGATCCTGCATCACGAGCCAAACCATCAGTACGGGTGAGTAGTGCCTGCTGACGTGACGTCAAATCGAGCCCAAGTATGGCGAGGCGAGGGAGAAGTTGGATTGCAGCACGATAAGCATCCAATGCTGACTCGTGAATGGATTCTGCTTCCCGTGCCCAATGCCTGGCTACACGACAACGTTGAAAAGCAGGTGCAGTATCGCAAGCTACTGCGGTCCGGTAAGAATCCATGGCTTTATGAAGATATTGTGACTCCTGGGTGCGGGAGTAGGCAGCAAAATATATAATCCCATGGTTTTGGTGATATAAGTAAGTTGTCGGATGGTTGGTAACAAGTGCGTTGATAGATTGAGAAGATACATCAATGGCATCTTCAAAATCCTCATGTCGACCCGACTGGTCATAATTTGCTAGTAGAGTTACAGCAAGACCGGTTAGCGAGTGAGGTAGGTCAGGATCAGATTCCGGTCGCAGCTTGAGTGCCTGACGGTACAAAGAAATGGCTTTTTGCAGATCATTGTGATCATTCGATCTCCCGAATCTTGTTTCTAAGGCATCGGCAAGGTTATTGACGATCATCGGTCGTCGAGAATGGGATGAAGGTAACAATTGGGATAAAGGTCGTAGCTCAAGTGTTTTTCAGTGCTTGTCGATGGCCATCTCCAGCTCCTCCCGTCTGCCACATTGCATGAATCGCCAATATAGGCCCCATGCCGAGGTTGAAAAGAGACAAAGATGTTTGAGGATGGGATGGTGGCAGCAACTCAAGTGCTTCTTGGAGCAATCGAACAACCTCTTCTAGGTCCTCGGGTTGAGTTGATTTCATGAATCGTACCTGCAAGATGCATGCAAGGTTGTTGAGAATCCCTCAAGGTTGAGAGCAGCTTGTAGCTGTAGTGCCTGCCGATAAAGTGAAATGGCTTCGTCTAGATGTTCCGGACTATTCCACTGCGTAAACTGTGTCCATGCGGCATTGGCGCGATTTAGGATAACTGTGGCCGTGGTCTCAGTTGACGTTGCCAGTGAGGAGTTTACAACGTTTTCTGGCTGTGATGTTTCAAGTTCGTTTTCTATAGAGACACTATCACCAGTCTGGCAACTCTGAAAATAAATCATACAGGAGATATTGATGACTTGGTGTAGCCACTATAACTAGGCGCACTTCTAGGGTTAAATGTGAAATATCGTGTTCTAATTGTTCCATGACGATGGTTTATTCTTTCTGAAACGAAGGGTATTAGCACTACACATCGAGAGTGGTCTGACAGTACTTACACGAGAGGGAAGGTTGTCGTGGTGGATAACAACTGAGGATAAGGATCTGCAAGACTGAAGTTAGGAAGTTAGGGGTTGGGCCTAGACCGTGGTTGGCGGTGCTTGCCTGCCACGCTAAGCGCACAGCCCTTTTCTCCCTTGTTCTGCATATTTCGCCGGCTTATGCTCTTATATGGTCTCATAAGTGAGAAGCGTGTTGAAACAATCGTAGGCTGATTATGCGCGCTACTGGCCTACATCAAATGAAATCCAAAAGTCACATTTCCTTGTTCCTCACAAATATTTATCATCGTCAGGTGCATAGGCCGGTCAAAAGAGAACACAATAATGCATCTAACTCGTGCATCTCTTTGAATAATTTTATGCATCCTATCAAATTGCAATTGAATTTTTTACTTGTCGTCCCGTGGGCACAGACTCTCAAGGCCTTTCTCTTTCATGTTCGTTATTGCCATTCATTGGCCGATGTGGTTATCTCTTCTGTGTAGACAACTGCTGAACCATAAAAATAAATATATATTTATATGACTCCATGATGGTCTCTACTACTTTTCTCCGCACACAGACTATTCTGCAGATAGACTCAGTTGAATATTCTGTTGACGACCCTTATTCGGACAGCTCACACGGTATGCTGCACCTTTCTCATAACTAATACAATCAATTAGCTGTATCTTCAAGGTCCGTGGATAAACTCTCGACCTCAGGCAATTTTTGAAGTGTAGACTTAATGTCTGCAGCTACCTTTTACCCTTCATCTTCTCTGCGTCTACCTCCACTACACACCCTTCTAGATCATCTTCTCAAATGTGGTTCTGATATTCTTTCATGTTCAGACCCATTTCCCATGCCGTGAGAATGGTTTAAGTGTGCCCTTGCTCATGCATTGGCTTTTATCCTTCCGGGAACCGATTCTCCGACTACACCTTCATCACTGCTGACTGAACTTCTTCCCCATTCTTCCGCCCGAAGATATCAAGATCCAACTTCCACTTTCCGCGTGACATCTTGATACCTGATATACAGGGTCCAGTGGGTTAATCTTTCCAAAAAAAAAACGAAAGAAAGAAAAAAAAAAAACAGCCACTTCGCTACTCTAATCAACGACAGCAGCTTCTCCGGGGGACGATTCAAAAAAATCGTATTCCGTCTGATTGATGCAACCTTCAGTCACTCTTTCGTGTCTTTGGTAGTGCAATACGGCCGTGCACGAGAAGGTAGGATCCGTGGAGTTGTGCACCGGGAAGTAACCACCATACACAGGAAGCGGGAACACGGGTTGAAGAGGCTGTGTAGTGCCTCTCGGGGTCGCGCAGACCAGCATGAATTCATATCCTGATATTTTGGTGCCATTTCGTTGTCCGTTAAGGTGGTATTCAGTCTCATGGAGGTGGCAAAGCATAAGAGTCGCAACTAATTGTGACTTACGAGCAAATTTAATGCGGGGAAGGGACCACAAGAGTCGCTTGCGACAGGTGAACGAAAGACATGACGATGTCCCATATGAGGATATCCCTCAGGGAATTTGGACGTAACTGGGAGAGGTTTCCCAGAGAGCTTTTAGTGAATGCACCTATAGATCGGTTGAAAGACATCTTATTCCCTTCCTAAAGTTTTAAACTCTTAGTTCGATATAAGAAACTCTTTGCAGAGCTTCTACATAGACACCCAGCGTGTGCTGGTGCAGGTGTACGGCATCGGTCTTTAAGTACGTGATTAGTATATACATTAAGTACTTACCAAGAAACCAAAACTCATGCTACATCTCACAGGTGGCAAAAACCAAAACTGATAAAAACTTCTGCAAACAACCTTATCCCCACCAAAATAGAGATGTGAGATCAAGACGCAGCATCTTCGCATGTGTGTGCACAGTTTGAACCCGGAAGTTAGGGCGTATAACCAGATGCGGCTGCTGTTGGAAGAATGTTGCAACTAGATCAAACAGAGAGAATCTCAACTCCGGTCAAGAGACTATATTCACTATGTACCTAGATCATGTAGGGAAATGAGCACTAATATATCAAGGCAACATAAGTAGGTGCACAAGAGACACACAGACTAAATAAAACAGGCTCCTCAGTGTGGTCAAACACTATGTTATTTGAAAATAACTACCTCAATAAAACAGGCTACAAGTTGTTAGGAACAATATTATATTACAATTATTTTGCTCACCTCCTCAGTGTGGTCAAACACTGAGGAGAAGAGAAATGACAATGCGCGATGAGAGCGCACATGCACTATACTCCCCGTGATGTCATATCTGACCGGGAGTGAAATACAACGATGGTTTGGAACGCGCCGGCAACTGCCGGACAGAATCATACGACGTTCGCGTCATTAAAAATACAAGAATATAAAATTTTCAGCCGCGAAAAATGAAAGAAAAATTAGAAGAAAAATAAAATGAAAATATACCGATAATTCCCCATCAAAATAATGTGGAAAAAAGATATTTTTGTTTATATTAGACTTGTTGGAATAATCCCAACAGATCAAACAGAGAGATTAGGTAAATTTTGTCAGTTAATCATAAAACGTAGCTAAGAGGATACTCACATCTCAGCTCCGGTCAACAGACTGAGACGCTCGTATACGCGTCACGACTAATCTATCATAAAGGTAGAGCTCGTCATCCTCAACAGCTGCCCTACCCAGAAAATCATGGATAGTTCACACTCCAAATTTTCAATGTCGCGGACCTTGAAAATAATCTGTAAATCAGCCAGCTTGAAGGGGGAACGTAATTGCAGAGAACGCCATATTATAAAGACCAGAGGTTATGTGCGTAATGTGAAAATATGCAATGCTTCTCTTATTGTGAAGACAACTTAGACAATGTAAGCTACAGTTGAGCGAACTAAATATATTAGGTACTATACCTTAGACAATGTAAGCTACAGTTGAGCAAACTGGAGCTCTACATCGGTCTAAGCATACTATATATACGGTACAAGATCTATTGTCTCAGTTGGTTCCTTTATGTGAATAGAAAGGAAGATAAAGGACAGTGGCTGAAACAATTGTAATGAATTGAAAAGAAATAACAATGCAGATCACACAATAGCACCAGCTATGGCACCACGGGACTCAAAGTCGGATTGAGTGGACCTAATTTTACTACATCTCTGTACATGTATCAGCCATGATATATTGTTCTACTGAAATGTTGTTATTTTGTGTGTCCCTTACAGTTCTCATCCTTTTTTCTTTCTTTCTTTCTTTTTTTCAAAGTGTGTTTTTATCCATTTGAGGGCATTTCTCTCACACAAACATCTAAATAAAATGGCTGTGAGTAAAATAATACATGACAATGGCCCTAAACTGGACAAACATATCTGAGAAATGAAGGTATTATCTTGAAACAAAATAATTTAAATAAATAATGGACCTCTGAACTCACCATATATGACTCTGAGAACCTTCAGGCGTGAGGGATGTATACAACTCCAGAATCACCACTCACGGCCTTCACGTCCTCCTCAAGCGCATAGATGCCTTCCTGCCCCCTCAGACTCAACGTCCCCGGTGATTTATCTAGAAGTGCTTCGAGGGTCACAGTCACTTATTAGTTAATGCAGCACGGAAACATTGATGTACTAATCCATTGAAAGATCTGTAAATGGATATTGTTTCTGGGAGTTTCTTAAACGAAATCAAATCCCCGGAAGGTGAACAACTGTCTCGCAAAAAAAAATGTTCTTCCAAGCATCATTGTATCCATGTGTAAATAAATGTGTAAATATGTAGAAAGTCTTTTACAATCACTTCAACACGAATAATAAATCAATAAGAAAGGGAGGATAGGTCCAAAAGGTATACAGAACTTCCAGGGTTTATCACCTATAGCCGTTAAAAAATATTATACTCGACGACAAGCTGATTGAGCCTCCCGTTGGAGATTGTCTAATGCAGAATGGGGCAAAAATTCTGAATACAAAGTCAATTTAAAAGAATTGTGACATACTAAATACACAGCTCACTTTGTTTTTGATATTCTTTAGTACAGTTCTTGGTGCAAGTAACTCTACGATCCGAGTTTTCTTGATCTCAAGGCCTTTCGTGCCAAAGTACCGTCCCGAAATGAAGCTCCAATGAAGGTTTGCTGTGAGCCATCCTTCAAGACTGGAAACCTAACGTTCTACGTCCTTATCTATTACTGGACCCCAAGAAGGCAGATTGTGCCGAGTTTCGTGGAAGGTGTCAAGGGCTTTGAAGCATATATCTCATACACAATCGACTGCATCTTGGAGCTTGCGGCCTTCAACATTCATGGAAAAGATGACCATATAACTTTCTCCGCACGCCTGTTCCTTGTTGAACGAGAAGAGATCCTACAACCGAACGACTTGGGATCGACATAACGCACAGCATGGGACCGGTGGGACACCCACATTGGACCACGTGCAAAAATCGTTAACAGACTGCTTAAGAGATCTCATTGTGGGGTCTTCGACGACACATTCGGGAAGATCGATGTCGAGGGTGTATTCGAGAAAGTCCATGAGAGGCTTGAGACCGCTGGTGTCCCGCCGGATCTCAATGTAGGCTTTGGTGGTAGGGATCACACCAGTTCGGCTATGCTTGGCTTGGAGATGACGAGCATCGAAGAACAAGCGCAAGTTCTCCTTGAGGTGAGCTTGAAAACTTGGTGAACTGTTTCGAATACATCGGAGCCAAAGGCTGCACGATTCGAGTTGTGAATATATGCGCTATGTGCAACTGGTTTGAGGATGAACGAGACTCACTCTCGTGACAACTTGCTCACGTCGGGCTCCCGTGTCGGATGTATCTTTCCCAGAGCGTGCGTAGGGAGATAGGAATAGGGAAACCAGAAGGCATTCATACCCACATCTGCGATCATCTCGTTACCTATGATCATCAAGCCTTCGGAGACGTCCCCGTAATGGAATATGAGCTGCATGAAGTCACAGATGCTCCGTAGGCAGTCATCATTCGTATCGTAGTATGCATATGCAGAAAGCTTCCCTGCGGAAAGCACGGACAACTTGCGACGTTTCTCTTCGGTGAAATCACTACATCCATTCTCGTACCAGGCGTGAGAGGCAGCGGCGATGGTATCTCCGTTGTGGTGGTATCTAAGAGGATAAGGGCAGAGTGATAGAAGATCAGGAAGTTGAAATGTGCGAGGAGGTGCCATCAGAAAGTGTAAGCTGGAGGGGGGAACAGGTGGTGAGCTAACCATTTTTGTGGTAGCGTCTTTTATTTTCAACGAGACGGTCTGTGACCCGAGAATTTTCACGAGGCTGGACTGGAATGATTATTTTGCAATGTAGGCCCAACAAAAAAAAAACCAAACGGGGAGAACGTCTGTCAACCGGAAAAAGTATGGCAGGAGGGTGCGGGCATTGCCAGTGCCAGCTTACTCTATTGCATCATGCCAAACTCTCTGGTTTGTTCCGCTCAAGCGGTCTCAGCCACGACCTCGACAAGGTAGCTTCGGTTTCCATTAGTCTCCGGGAACTTGAACAAAAGCAAGCCTTTTAAATAGCTGTCATATCTTAGGCGTGGGCCCAAGGCGATGTAGTTCTTCCTGTATAAGTCAGGAACGAGATCACGAAGGCAGGTGGTTGACCAGAAGACATTGGTACCAACACGAGCCTAGATACTCTGTTGGGAATGAGCTCTATCTGGTCATCATATCTCAAGTCGGTGATTGTAAGCGTTCGGCCAACAGAGCGTTGGACCCACCGCACCACCACCAACCAGAATTCCCACGGTCAGACTTAAGGCCCAAGACAGCTAACTCTGCTTTTCTTTACACCCAACCCCCTACTTTCCACGCCATCTCCACTTCACTCCTCCCTCCCACATGCCCTCATGTTGAAATTTTGGTGGTGCTGAGCAAGCACTGTGGAAGGGACGGCTGTTTGGCTTGAGTGGAGGTAATGGCTCGTTGCAGATGAGGAATTACAAAGCATGTGTGACTACATAATGTGTGACATGGCAACCAACAATGCTCAGATGTAATTAAAATCTACAATAACAACCTTCCCTGACTCATATCCAAAACATGCTTTGGATTCAGAGAATGAATATGTGTGAAAGCCACGAAACTCGGTGGGGAAGTAGCAAGGTGTGAACGGAGGGTCTGTAAGAATCCAGTCCTTATCCCAAGATAGGGACGCGAGATGCTCCTTCGGGGCGACGATTTGAAACGCACCTCGGAAGATATGGGTGACTCGGCTTCCGTCTGGCAATGGGATGGAATCAGAATCGAAAAATGCAGTCGATTCTCCGGTGCTGAGGTTCCAGATATGAATTGAATCTTGCATTGCACCGAAGACGACATGTGTTCCGTCAAGTAAAAAGGCAACGGATGTCACATATACTTGATACCCCTCGAGTATATGGTCTGTTAACCCGGTAGTCGTATTCCATATCCGGACTGAGCCCTCTAGCGAGCCAGACGCCACATGTGTACCATCAGGGGAGAAAGCAACACACAACACGGAATCTGAATGTCCCTCGAGTATCTGCTCGACCTTGACTGTCTTGGTATTCCAAATCCGGACAGAGTGGTCGACTGAACCAGAAACCACACGTCTCGCGTCAGGTGAACATGCAACACACCACACCCAACCTGAATGGCCCGTCAGTATGTGCTTTAACCCGCCTGTAGCCACATTCCATATCCGCACTGACTTGTCGACTGAACAAGACGCGATTTGCTTTCCATCAGGAGAGAAGGCCACACAATTCACATAATCGGCATGACCCTCCAGCACACGCTCCACCTCTCCCGTGCTAGCATTCCAGATCCGAATTGAGTAGTCCCCTGACCCAGAAACGATCCGTGTGCCATCAGGCGAAAATGCCAATGACGTCACCCAACCAGAGTGTCCCTTCAGTCGGCGCTCTTTCTTCCCCGGAATCACATGTAACGGGCGAGATGTGTTGCGTGGTGTTTCGCGTGAGACTGTACTCGATTTTAATTCCTTCACATTCCAAATCCGGACAGATGAATCGAATGACCCAGACACGATGCGTGTCCCATCACAAGAGAATGCAACAGACCGCACTTGACTCGCATGTCCCTTGAGCACGTGCTCTATTCTTCCCGTCCCCGCATTCCAGATGCGGATTGAAGAGTCAAACAAGCCAGCCACGATTCGGGTCCCGCCAGGCGAGAAGGCAACAGATTTCACCCAACTCGGATTTCCCAGCATGCGCTCAATCTCCCCGCTGGTAGCATTCCAGATACGGACTGAGCTGTCATAGGAACCAGACACAACACGTGACCCGTCAGGGGAGAAAGCGACAGACCACACCCAATGTGAATGACCCTCCAATATGCGCTCGATCACTCCATTCGCTTGATTCCAGATTCGCACCGTCAGATCTTTCGACCCAGACACGACACGTGTACCATCAGGTGAGAAAGCCAGAGACTGCACCCAATCGGAATGCCCCTCGAGTTCCCGCTCTGTCTCCCCATCAACCACACTCCATAT
>QLPG01004665.1:0-15312 GCA_003314385.1 Gomphus sp. MG54
GGAACAGGTCAAAATGTCACAGGTATAGGTCCTTGATACAAGTGTGACACCTAATTCTCTGTGCATGGAATTTGCGGCCCGTTGTGATTAGTCATCCATTTCTTTGTATTACTAGTGTGTTGCATGTCACACTTTGGTAGCCCCAATATCTGTGTGGTCAGATTAAAGTCAATTTAGGTCAAATCCCACTCGGAGTTTTTGTAATTAGCAATAGGAGATGCATAGCTTCCCTAATGTGAACACTCTATGACAAAATCTCTCAGAAAAGTTGAGCAATCACTGATTTAAGATTGTATGTTATCAAAATTGAGAAATTTTAGATGAAAATAAATTCCTCCTGAATGCAATTCTTCTCCCTCCCTTGTGTAGGTTGGCTTAAATGTTGCTTATATATAGTAGATTCTTTGTGCAAAACCCTGTATTACTGGAATGAGAATTGACCTTGGAAAATCATTTTGTATCAAGGAGGTATCCTGTATCAAGGAGGTCTACTATACTGTACCCATTCTCCCTTGGAACATTTACTGATCCTTTATTATTTGGTCGCAGACCTATTGTTTTATCTTCAGCCATTTTCTATTGTTCTATTTTCATCCACTCTCTCATTATCTTATTCTCAGCCATCTTTCATTATTCTATTCTCGCTTACATTACTTATTCTATTCTTGATCACTGTGGACAATACCTCCACATGATTCTTCATACCTTATTGTTCTCTATTCCTTATGCCACCCTGTTCCACATCTTGCTTCTTAACCTATAAAAGTAGTGGATGTATGTAGATAGTTCCTCACTCTGAATATCAACTTGGTTTGCATCCCCTTGTCTGCCCTTCTCCTGTCTAAAGTCCTTCACTCGGGTTGACACTCTTAGCATCTTCCCAGGTCCCTCTTCTGTCCAAATAAGTGGCATGCATGGAACAGCAGGGTGCAATGCATGAGCACATTGAAGCCTAGCCACCCCAAACAGTCTGTAGGACTTGACCGACTTCTTGGCCTTACCAAGTCATAACAGTATATTCAGAGTGACACTGCTTTCTGTGCCACCTCAGTTCTTACAATTATGCCCCACATACTAGATCAACAGCCCACATGGATGACAATTGGATCACCCCCACAGTAAATCAATGAAGGGAGCGAGAAGCCTCTGGTACCCTACCCCTTCTTATTGGTTACACCTCACCAGCAGTCAAACTGCAGTGCCTCACCTCCCCCTTCGAGCAAGAACCACGCATCAAAGAGGTAGTTGATGATGACATCAAATATGTGTTAGATTGTCTAATCCTACATACCATTCATATCTCTAATTAATGTCTTACAGAATAAGACATTATACATATAGAGCTCTATGAGTAGTATTGGCAATCTGATAACTTACTAGGGCTCTGAACTCCACTTGTATAGACACACATGTCTTCACTCAAGGAGTCAACCTGAAAGGTTACCCATGTGGACTAGATGGTGTAGTGGTTAACACCATAGCTATATTCGCTATAGCCCTGGGTTCAAATGGTCGTCCTTTTCACCTCAACAGGTTATGGGCCCCAGGTGCAATGCTCAGGTTGCTGTTGGTGAAAAGAATGACCAGACTGGGGTTTGAACCCAGGGCTATAGCAAATATAGCTATGGTGTTAACCACTACACCATCTAGTCCACATGGGTAACCTTTCAGGTTGACTCCTTGAGTGAAGACATGTGTGTCTATTCAAGTTGAGTTCAGAGCCATAGTAAGTTATCAGATTGCCAATACTACTCCATAGAGCTCTGTATGTATAATGTCTTATTTGAAAGACATTAATTAGAGATATGAATAGTATGTGGGATTAAACAATCTAATAATATGCAGACTATGACAATGATGATCAAGAACCCCATCCAGCAGAGGATGAACCTGGTTCAGTACACTATGATGCTGATGCCAAAAATGAGGAACAGCCTCAGCACCACCAGCAGGCAAACATACCTGAACCTAGGGAAATGCATGGGTCAGGCCAACCCACACGGGTCACCGAGTCAGGTGTCCTTGGGTGTGGGTGTGGGTCAAGCCACGAGCACCCGTGACCCGGGCCCAACCAGGGGCGTCAACTCCGACACAAATGCAACTTACGCATACGTGCACACACCGACACAAACGCGATGCCCCGAATGTGACGAAAGTGCCATACATGCATGCGACACCACAAACATGACAAACGCAGGGTACGAGTCGTACTCGCCGTATGTGCCATATGTGCCATATGTGCCATACGCACCGTATGTGCCATACGTGCCACATGCACCATATGCACCGTACGCACCACATGCATGCGGGTGCGGCATGCACCCGACACCCATCGACCCATGGGAAAAAACCCACAGGTTGACGGGTTCGGGTTTCCCATGGGTTGGGTGTGGGTCACCCACATTTGACCCATGGGTGACCCGTGCCCTCCTCGCACTCTGGTAGCTGTGCCCCCTCAACCTGTGGTTGCACCCTGTCAGCCCATGGTTGCACCTCCACAACCCACAGCTGCACCCCCTCCGCCCACGGCTGTATTGCCACCAGCCAGGCAAGCTCCCTGAGCCAGACCAGCCCCATAGGCCAGGCATGCTCTGCAAGCTAGGCCATCTTCTAGGGCCAGGGCTCCCATAAACCCGGCCAAAACAACCTTCTGAACACCATTCTCAAACTCAGCAGAACCATCTGCATTTACCGACAGGATGGTCAAGCCACCAGAATTCGAGAACCAGAACCCTTTGATGGGACCAACCCAAAGAAGTTAAAGGGTTTTATCTTCCTTTGCAGAATGAACTTCCGCACCTGGCCTAATATTATAGCCCATGCTGCCAAACAAACCCACATTGAGCACCACAACCACCCACACCGTTTTCCGGGACCTTTCCGATTGCCCAAAGCCTGCATAACAGATTTCTGGAGGTCCAACATACATTCCGAGTTTCCGCGATTCCGAACCTCCGAAGACTCCGAAGTCAAGGTTCCGTTACTTTGATAACCGATGCGCAGGACCATCATGTACCTCACTCCCTTGTTTTCTCCTTTTATATTGACCCCTTGTACTCTCCTTCTCCTTGTTTTATGACCAGCAAAGATAGTACAAGGATAGTCGCATGTATATAGTCTCCCAGTCGACTGGACTATTCGCCAGTACGGATATCGACTTAATTTGCGTCGCAGTTTCTGATTAGTTTCTGGTAAACTTTCTGACTCTCCAAAATTAGGGACAGATGATTGAGGAGGGCGCAACACATAAGTTGAAGCCAAGCCCCTGCGACCTCAAACCACTCGTACTGCCCTATACCGTGAACAGTCTCCAGACTCCCAATGTTCCCGACTTCCGTCCCCGGGTTCCAATTCCGATTCCGATCCAATCCCAATCCTTACCCCACCCTCGGAATACAAACTTCCCCCTCGGAACCCTATCGGAAACCCTCCGAACCCTCCTGGAAGTCTCTAGCTAAGTGTCAACACATGGATTTAACACCTAACTCATTCCCCAATGATAGGCAAAAAGTCAACTACATGGTCTCCTACCTGAAAGGAATGGCTCTGGAATGCTTTGAGCCCTACCTGATGGGTAACCCCAATATGGAACCCCACTAGACCAGCAATTTGGAGCTTTTTATCTATGAGCTACAGATCAATTTTGGCTCTTGGGATGAAAGAGCTGATGCCAAGATGGCTCTCGAAAAGCTAACTATGCAGGACAACCACAAAGCCACTAGGTTTTTTGTGGAATTTTACAGGCTCACGGCTTTTGTCAACTACAATGACAACACTCTCCTCCACAAGGCATACACAGCACTGCTAAAGTGCATCAAAGACAGCCTCATCCATTTCAACAAACCCTGTACACTTGACAAACTTTGAAATCATGTTCAAAGGATCGACATGAGGTATTGGGAACAAAAGGCTGAAAAGTCTGCAGAGGGCAGTAACAAGCCAAAGAAAGATATGAAATTGGACAAGCCTGGCAACAGATCCACCTCGGACAACCGCCAGCAAAGTAACAGCAATGATAACAGCAGCACTCTAAGAACAAGGATGGGAAAACACCTCAGCCTAATCCACCCAAGTACCCTAAGACCCTCAGCAAAGATGGCAAGCTTCTCCCGACCACATGACAAAGATGCATGGACCACAACCTATGTCTCCTCTGTGCTGCCAGTAATCACAAAGTCACCAAATGCCCTAAGGCAACCAAAGCCCGCACAACTACCACTCCTGACTCTATCTCACAGGCAGATGATACCTCAGACATCAATGCTGAGGACTCAGCAACAGCAACCAAAGACCAGTCTGCCATCCAATAGCCTCTAAGCATACCGAGAATTGCATTTACTCAGCAGATGCTAGTAGTGAGGTTTAGATCAATGCTCCTATATCCCCATATTTTCCTTTAATTTTCCATCATCTGATTGGGTGCCAAAAACCCACCTTGATGCTAGATTGTGACAGCATCCATTCATAGTTACCACTTTATTTTATTCTCATTTAGAATTCTTTGATCCAGTACTGCTCATTCAGTTATTACTGAATATATAGACATGTCACTAGATCTTCTGTCAGGACAATCTCAGTCCACCCATCCATCTGTCACATCACTAGATCTGTCAGTTGGCAATTATCGGTCACAACTCACTCACCTGCTATAATCCATTGATTAACAGGGTATTGGGCAGTATTATGTTCCATCAAGCCACTAATGCCTTTAGATGCATCCCAATGGCCTCGGTCCAGTTGGTATTTGCCACTGTTCCAAAAGCCTCACCCAGGATCCTGTTCCATCACTTGAAGCTCTGCCAATAGCACTAGTTAATGCAACTGCCTCGAGCATGCTTATATATCAGAACGGCTGGCAAGCTTTTAGCTGGGACCTCTCAGTCAGTGGTGCCACTCAGCAGGTTCATTCAAGGTCCTTTCTTTCCATCCCCATCCATTTTCTCTTCAACTGTTCTGTATATTTGTATCATATGCACTCACCATTAGTTTCCATTCTTCTGGGCTAGAAGCTGACACTTTTAATAGACAATGGGATGTCTATCAAAAAAGGGGGGGTGGCAACTAGCTAGACACACCTCAAACTGTACAATTACCCCTCCCGAAGACACTCTCCCCCTGATATCCCTTCATTCACTCCCCAATCCCATCCCAACCTTAATTCCTATCCATCTTGACCCTACATTATCCTGACACACTATTCCCGACCTCTTACAAACATAACCACTTCTGAACACATCATCAACCCCTCTTCTTCCGTTTATCTTGACCGAATCTGCTGAAAACCCAGGCATGTTCACTTGCTCCTTTTCCCTCATATGCTTTTATCTCTTAATTTTCAATCAAATAATAATAATAATAATCTTTATTCATCTTTCAAAGTTTCATCTACAACCATCTTCTCATCCTTTTCTCTATCCTCCCCCTTATCTCCATCAATTTTATCATCCTTCAGCTTGTCCTCCCCTGGACTCTCACTCCCATCCAACTCTCCAGGGACTCCCATAGTACCTGGCACTCCCAATTCCCCATGTTGACTCCCCCCCAAATGGACCACTGTGTGACCTACGAAACAAACCCCTTCTACTATGTAGAGGAGCAACTTGTTGGTCCTTGCCTACTCCTGCAGGAGGTCTTCCCAGATCTCGGCAAGCTGCAGGGATCCCGACCCTTCGAACAGTGGGACTTCCACCATCATCTCACATCCACTTGGCCACATGGCTGCCGGCCGGTTGCTTGGTCACATCATAATGGCCCTCCTCAGCCTCTTCATCAGCCATTCTTCCTCTGTTTGCATCTCCTCTCCCTCACTCTGCTCCTCCTCACTCTCACTCTCCAACTCCACCTCTTCCTGACTCCTTACCTTGCACTGTCGAGGTGCCGCCAGGCTGCATTTGACCTAGCATATGTTGCAACACCCACATGCTGCCCCTACCCTACATTTCTTATGGAGCAAGCCTCCCCACATTCCTTGCAATGGTCACAAGGAGGAAAGAGGGAGGGCAACCACTCCCAGGTCGGCTTCTTTTTGGGCTATTAAAGAGAAATAAATAAGAAAATAAATAAAGAAAAAGAAACAACACCATGCACCTTGGCCCCCCTTGGCCTACCACCCTTAGTTTCCCTGCTGGGCCCTGCTTCCACATCCATACCCCTCTTATGCATCATCCTCTTTGGCACTCCTGGATTTTTGGGATCCCTGACAGCTTTAACACCCTCGTTTTTGAGTGTCTGGCTCCACTCTTTCATACTTTGGATGACCTCTGCGCCATCCTTCCCTTCAGGAGCCTGAGTTCCCACCCATTGGGCCAAATAGGCCTATTTTTCCTTGGCTGCCTTAGCAGCTTCCTGGGCCAGATGAGAGATTTCTGCAACTCTGGCTGCCATCTCAGACACTTCCTTGGCAACCTCCTTTGCCTTTTCCACCTCCATTTTTGCCACTTCGGCAGCTTCCTCATCTGCCTTCTTTTTGGCCTCAGCGGCCTCTTTCACTTCCCATTCCACCTGCTTCTCCCACTGATGTTGTCTGTTTTGGAACCATTAATGATTTAACCCGAGAAGTGTGACAAAACTTTGGTGTGAACAAAGCCTAATCAAGTTCTCCAACAAGACAATAGCAAGTGAATGCCAGTCCAGGTTGTTGTCCAAAAAGAATTGTTTAGAGGGGGCCTTGGCAGGTACCTTGTCAATTACATGTAGGAATAATAGTTTATGAGCATAAACTATTAGTTCTACCCTTGCCTAGGATTATTTCCACTTGATGTTCTGTATAATCTAGGATTAGTTCTTTTACTATGTTTTTGAGTACCTTTTCTGTTATAGCCGAGAACCTTCTGCTTCGGTAGAAGCGTGAGCTTCACTCTTTGGAATGAACCTCGGTTTTGCCAATTGGTCTTTGGACCTCTTGATGGAAAGGGTGGCAACTGGTCTTTGGACCGACTTATATAAGAGTACTTGCTGTACTAGATAATCTGGTGGATTAAGGATAAGAGTAAGATTGATTGATTAAAGTTACACTACAGAACTAGTCTCTATATATACTAATTCTAAGCTGATTATGTAACTTCCCAATAAGGCAAGACTTTCCTGAAATTAGTGGAAGGGTGTGGAAAGGAATGGAAAGTCCTAGAAGCCTGTAGAAGTTACAAGTCACCCTGTAGTCACTAATGAGACATATTCCCACAGCTGGTAGTCTCATGACTGGTCAAGTCATGAAATATTAATAGTAAGCGAGCTGTGCTTCTGGGCTGACCTCATATGTAATTAGTTATTATGTAATCCCAGGAATTTGTTGTACAATGTAGTCTTGAGAACTTGAGCTTGCAGTTTGGTGCCAATTTCCATGTGTAATTGTTTGGCACCTGGCTGTGGGTCCTTGTGGGTCCTAATAGAAATAAGCGAAAAATATAAGTGTTTTTGGAGGTTTTCCTTGGGCTTGAGGACTTTGATGATTGAAGAGTTAATTACTTGTAGGTAATTCACTCTTAAATGGCCAGCCAAAACATTATAATATTTTTTTGGTAGTCCAGATGAGACTGATTTGAGTTGGATTATTCCTTGGAGGAGAGGTTTAGATCTTGTAGGCTGATCCGGTTCAGAAGTCTTGTAGAAATCTAAGGGAGAACTCCCCATTCCCTAACATTGTCTTTCAAGCCGTTTTTGCTTGAGTTGCTTCTTTTCATCGTCAGTTATGGCACCCATGTTGATCCTTGATGGGAGTATGGATGAAGTTGATGGGAAGCCTAGAACTTCCCCAAACAATCCATGACATCACACTGGCACCCATAACCCTATCTTTAAAACTCCGCCTACCAGCTTCATGGGTTTAGCCACTAGAGGGGGGATACTGTCAAGTCCATGATACCAAGCTCTGATCCACTCGGCAATACCAACCAACCAACCCTTACCCACATCACTCCTCCCTACCATATTGTCTCATTTTGATACAACCGGTTCATCATCTGGACTACTCCTCTCACCCTACCCCCTCCACCCCTTACTATTCTCTCTTTCCCTATCCACTCCCTTACCTGTTCTCCCTCAGAACATTTACTGTTCCTTTATTATTCGGTTGTGGCCCTATTGTTTTATCTTTGGCCATTTTCTATTGTTCTATTTTCATCCACTCTCTCATTATCTTATTTTCAGCCATCTTTCATTATTCTATTCTCACTTACATTTCTTATTCTATTCTTGATTACTGTGGACAATACCTCCACATGATTCTTCATACCTTATTGTTCTCCATTCCTTATGCCACCCTGTTCCACATCTTGCTTCTTAACCTATAAAAGTAGTGGATGTATGTAGATAGTTCCTCACTCTGAATATCAACTTGGTTTGCATCCCCTTGTCTGCCCTTCTCCTGTGTAAAGTCCTTCACTTGGGTTGACACTCTTGGCATCTTCCCGGGTCCCTCTTCTGTCCAAATAAGTGGCATGCACGGAACAGCAGGGCGCAATGTATGAGCACATTGAAGCCTAGCCACCCCAAATGGTTTGCAGGACTTGACCAACTGCTCGGCCTAACCAAGTCATAACACTGGGTATCTGTGACTGCTTTGATGGTATTTGTGATCCTTGGGTCTTTTCTTCCTTTGTACCCCTCTGAGTATTGACCTTCCTGTCCTCCACCTTTAGCTCAACATTTAGACTTTATGTGGCCAGTTTTCTTGCAGCTTTTGCACTTGAGGGACGATCTTGTCCCATATTGGAACACCACATTGCTGGTCTTTTTATCAGTGCTGAGTCCCTGTCTTCTGCTCCATTCTGTGAAGATTTGGGAGATAACAATCTTTGGATCTAGTATGCCTCCAAGGGTCCCTATTATTGGTTCCCAAGATGGTGATGGTATAGATAGCATGATGATCCCTGCAAACTGAGATTCTGGTATGCTCAATCCTAACCCTCCACAGTTTTTTCTGAGCTTTTGTAATTTGGCTAGGTGTGCCGGCACAGTCTCTGTGCCTCCCTCAATGAAACATTTAGAGAGTAGTCGGGTATGAGTAAGGTTTTGCATGATTGGGTCAGCCTGGGCATATCTGCTTAACAGTCCATTCCATGCTGTCTCTGCTGATGAGCAATCCAGGCCAGCTTGTACATTTGGTGCAATGTTCATTAAAATTGTAGACAAGGCTTGTGCATCTGACTCTTCCCAATTTGCCAAGTCATCAATGTGTGAATGGGTAGATGGTCTGTAGATGGGAGGCAGTCATCCAGGGAGGTATTGCAGGACAAGACTCAGTGGGTTAAGTCAGCATTGCAGAAAAAGAGGTTGAGGGTAGTCCATGTTTGGTGAGAGTCAGATTGAAAAGTGGGGGTGCCAGCAAGGAGTTGAAGGTCCATGTGGTGCTGAGCAAACAGCTGCATGAGGAGGTCAGTGTTGCTGTGTCTGCATAGCTGAGCTTGATTAGGGCCCAACCATAGCAGGTTGTGCTTGTTGAAATCTCCAGCCCAGATGGTAGAGGAGTCATGTCTGGTAGGGTGTGAAAGGTACTAGGATTGTAGGTGTAGGAGGGCCATGTCCGTTCCAGGGGGGTTGTAAATGTTATAGACGTCTATATTGGTGTCTGCTTGAGTAATTGAGAGTGCTGAGATGACATACAAGACAATGTGAATCTGAGTAAAAGAGTTGGAGGTCAGTTTGGCTGAAACAAGTATAAGAGGGTTGCGGTCATCCAGGTCCTAGATGGGGTATAGGGTGTACCAGTGCTGGGATGCTAGCATGAGTCAAGACCTGGGGTAGATGTAGGGTTCTTGGATCAATATCAGGTCCCAGTCTTCTGGGTCAGTGGTATTGATAAGTGAAAGGGTGATGCCCTTGGAATGTTTGCAGTTTTGTTGCTTTATCTGTAGTCTGTTATGGGGTGCATCTTCAAGCATGCCAGCAGCTCTCAAGTGGTTGTATTCAGATATTGGGGCTCAATGGGGAGGTGGCAGGGATGCAATTGATGCAAGGCTGGGATTGGATGGGGTGTGGGGAAGGGGGGTGGGGTTGTATGGAGGTGTGGGATTATGTGGAGGTGTGGGTTGTGCTACAGTACCATATTGTAGGGTGTATTTAGCATCTGCAAAAGTAAATGGTGTGTAATTTTCATATTTGCCAGTTGCTTACTCACCCTTAGTAGCTTGAGCTTTGATAGAAGCTTTTGCTGCTGGGCATGTATGTGTCCAGCTGGGATGGTCACCCTGGCAGTTGGTACATCTGGGTTTTTCAGTGTTGCAGTTCTGAGCCATAGGGCAAGGTTGATCATGTGTGCATGAATGATCAGTAGTGGTGTGTGGCCTAGCACATTGGCCACAGCATGCCTCTCCTGTACACCCCATCACCTGGTGGCCCCAGTCCTAGCACCAGAAGCATTGTGGGGGTCGCAAGATATAAATGCTAACACTACAAAGGATACCATTGATTGCTAGTCCATTTTCTATAGCTGTGTTTGCTGCTGTCTTTGTTTTGTAACTTATCATAAGCAGGCTGCTTTTGGTTCTGTTACAGGAGTCAGCGCTGGTGAGCCAGGCTATATTAGCAATCTGATGGTTGTTAAGCTCATTGTCAGAGTTCCCTCTTTCAAGGTCATTCATAGCCTTTCCCAGGTCATCAGACTCAGACCAGAAAGTTGTTGGAACATTGTATGCCACCACTGCATATGAGCATTTTGGTGTCATGGCTACTAGGTCAATGTTTCTGACCCATTTGTCTGTGTGGGCTCTGGCTCTGTTGTTATCTTCTGAAGATTTGTGTCAAGCTTCGGTTACTGACAAACTTTGGGACTGCCGAAAGGTCTGGTAGACAATGGCCAAGTCCTGCAGGACAAGAGTAGTGGCATTGGCTTCAATGTACTCGTGCATTGCACCCTACTTGCCATGCGTGCCACCGATTTGTAACTGATGGGTACTCGGGAGGATGCTGATAATGCCGGCCCAAGTTGAGGACTTAACAGAGGGGAAGAAGGTAGAAGGGCCTAAGCCTAGTCGATACCCAGAATGAGGAAGTATGTACATGCATGTCCTACTTATATAGGTTAAGAAGCGACATGTGGAATAAGGAATGTGAGACAACAAGGTATGCAGAGCATTTGGTTATTGTCCACAATGGGTAAAATTAGAATGAAGGAATGTAAAACAGGGATAGAAGAATAAAGGATAGAATAATAGAAACGTAGCGGAGGACAGAACAATAGGGAGTGCCAGACCATAAGACAACAGTGTCATAACCATGGATAAAACAAGGACAGGATGTCCCAAGGGGAGATGGGTCAAGGAACGAGGAGTGAAACAGGTAGGATTATTGGATTGGTGAGTAGGATAAAGTGGATAAGGAATGGGGATGAGGAGTGGGAACAAGGGATGTGCCGAGCTGAGAATGGCATATTAAGTATGTTGCTTGGTTACCAGCTGGGTACTTAATCAGCACTGTTAAACTACTGGGCCTTGGTATGTGCACTTGACAGTATCCCCCTCTTAGCAGCTGAACCCATGAAGCCAGTAGTCAGAGATTGAAATTTAGGGTTTTGGATGCCTAAATGTGACATCATGTGAAGGTTTGTATCTGATGCCAAGAACATGTCTTTCTTTAATCAACGACCCAATCACCACTCTCCATCAACAAGAACATGGGTTATCAGTTGGACGAAGATGACAAAAGAATTGCCGAGATGCAGGAGCAGTGGATCCAGTGACAGTGGAAATGCAAGGTGGCAGAGGCTGCATAGGCTGTCGAAGAGGCAGCAGAAGCTGTGCAGGCTGCCAAAGCCGAGGCCGATGCAAAGAAGCAGGACGAGGAGGAAAACAAGAAAAAATGGAAGGAGGATGAGGAGGCTGTGATTAAAGCAGTCCCGATACAACAGGCCACCGAAGAGAGGCAAGTGGAGGCAGTTGCAAAGGAGGTGGCCAGGAAGGATGATAGGAGGCAGGCCATTGACACAGAGGTAGAGAATGCTGCGGGAGACCCACAGGGGGCTGGTGCGGCCATTCAGGCAACCAAAATCCTATGGGTGAGCCAGGAGGCTCGAAACAAGCATGCCAAAATGACGGAACCGGCCAGGGCAGAAACCCCTGAACAGTTGGTCAGGGAGGAGTATACCCCAGGTGCAGGGGTACCGGTTGCGACACCCAAAGTCCAAGGTGTCACGATTGTGGGGGGTTCTAGGACTTCGGTAGTCCCAAGGGTTCCATGCAAGAGGGGTAGGAGCATGGAAGTGGGGCCCAGTTCGGAGCTGGCTGCAAGAGGATGAGGGGAAAGTGAGAGGCCGGGAGGGGCCCAGGTGAGTAGTGTTTCTTATTATTATGCAATTTTTTACTGATTTCTCTTGCAATAGTACAAGGGGACCTCTGAGAAGTGGTCTCCAACCCTCCATCCTCCTTGTAAGGAGTGCAAGAAGCAGGGACAAGAGTGTAGTATCCCGGGACTGGGGGCTGCCTGCCAAATGTGTAATCGGCACAAGGTGCAGTGCAGTCTAGCCACCCTGCAAGCATCCAGGGCCAAAAGTCGGCCCATTATCCAGGATTCCGATCAGGAGTCAGCAGTGGAAAGCGAGGAGGAGTCTGAGGGAGATGAGGACAAGGAGGAGGAGGTGGAACCACCAAGGAAAAGGCCAAAGCGGGCCTGCAACATACAACCAAGCGGGAGGACCCCAGTAGTGGAAGTCCCTCGGGTTGAACCATTGGTCAGGCGGAGGATGGTGGAGCTCTTAGAGGAGCTCCTCAGGAGTAACCACTGGTTAGAGAAGAGCAACCATCAGATGGAGAGGGTGCTGTTCCTCATGGTGAGGGTGGATTGGGAAGATTCAGAGCTGAAACAGTGTCTAGAATTGG
The DNA here is from genome assembly GCA_003314385.1 of Gomphus sp. MG54. Classification (NCBI taxonomy): domain Eukaryota; kingdom Fungi; phylum Basidiomycota; class Agaricomycetes; order Gomphales; family Gomphaceae; genus Gomphus; species Gomphus sp. MG54. The sequence continues at coordinate 12,810 of QLPG01004665.1, forward strand.
TTGATGAGGGGCAGAAGGCTGGAGAAGATAAAGGCAAGCAGAAGGAAGGGGATGATAATAATGTGGAGGATGGTAATGCAGATGAGACTTTGAAATAGTTCTTTAATAATTTATTTTTTTTGAAAAGAAAGATAGACAATCGAATGGCGGTATGTGAAGAGAAAGATAGAAAAGCAGATGGCAGTATGTGAAGAAAAGGACACCAGTGAGGTGGGCCAAAATGTTCTGGCTTCCCAGCTGTGGTGAGCTAAAAGTTTAAAGAGGGTGATGGATGGAGTGGATGATGTAGGGGGGTTGAAGTAGGACTGAGGGAACAGAGGAAGTGAAGGATGGGATGGGAAGTGGTGAACCGAGGGTTTTCTTCAGGAGAGGGATGTTTTCAGAAGGGGAGATTGTGTAGTTCAAAGTATATCTAGCTAGTTGCCACCCCCCCTTTTAGGTAGACATCCCAACTTCTACTAAAGATGTCGGCCTCTAGCCAAGAAGAATGGAGAAGACTCGTAAGGGCATATAATGCGCATATACAGAGTGAATGAACAGGAATGGATGGGGACGGATGGAAGAGACCTTGGCCAAACATGCCAAATGGCAATGCTGACCGAGAGGTCCCAGCCAAAAACTCACCAGCTGTTCTGATATACAAGCGTGCACAAGGCAGTTGCATTGACTAGGGCTATTGGCAGAGCTTCCAGCGATGGAACAGGATCCTAGGTGAGGCTTTTGGAACAGTGGCAAGAGCCAACTGGACTGAGGCCATCGGGATGCACCTAAAAGTGTTAGTGGCTTCATGGAATGTAATGGATTATAGCAGGTGAGCAAGTTGTGACCGAATATTACCAACCAATGGATCTAGTGACATGACAGATGGATGGGTGGACTGAAATTGTCTGGACAGAAAATCTAGTAGATATATCTATGCGGTTAGCAAGCAGTACTAGATCAAGAAAGGTTCGAAAGAAGTCATAATTGTAACCAAATTTTCAAATAGTCTGTTAGCTGATGCTGATTGATCAAGCATGCCAGACAGAGTGCTGAGGGTGGGGCATTGCCTCCTGGTTGGCAGAAAAGACTGAAGTTCTTCTGAACTAGATGGTTTCCAAATCTATACTGGTACTGGGTGGGAAATGCTGGGGTGTGGATCTTGCTTGTTGGACACCCTTCCGGGAGTAAGATGATCTGATGAAGCTATGAGCAGATCCTGATTCAAAATAGTTAGAAAGGGTTAGTGGGGAACCCAGTTCCAAATAAGAAGATAGAAAGATCATTAAAAGGTGTCTTGTAAGACCATATTTGTAAGGCACGGAAAGTAGTGTGATTCTGGGTATACTGTCAAGCTTTGGTTACTGATGAACTTCGGGACTGTCAAAAGGTCCAGCAGACAATGGCCAAGTCCTGCAGGACAAGAGTAGTGGCATTGGCTTCAATGTGCTCGTGTGTTGCACCCTACTTGCCATGCATGCCACCGATTTGCAACAGATCGGTACTCGGGAGGATGCTGATAATGCCGGCCCAAGTTGAGGACTTAACAGAGGGGAAGAAGGTAGAAGGGCCTAAGCCTAGTCGATACCCAGAATGAGGAAGTATGTACATGCATGTCCTACTTATATAGGTTAAGAAGCGACATGTGGAATAAGGAATGTGAGACAACAAGGTATGCAGAGCATTTGGTTATTGTCCACAATGGGTAAAATTAGAATGAAGGAATGTAAAACAGGGATAGAACAATAAAGGATATAATAATAGAAATGTAGCGGAGGACAGAACAATAGGGAGTGCCAGACCATAAGACAACAGTGTCATAGCCATAGATAAAACAAGGACAGGATGTCCCAAGGTGAGATGGGTCAAGGAATGAGGAGTGGAATGGGTAGGATTATTGGATTGGTGAGTAGGATAAGGTGGATAACGAATGGGGATGAGGAATTGTTAAGTTTTACACCGTAAAGTCAGTTCAAAGTCATTTCCTTTCCAATAGATAATAGAGGACTAGGTGGAATACTGCGGTGTGGATTGTTTTTATTCTCCTATTGTTCTTTCTTTTTATTGTCATACCTTATTCTTCTTTTGTTCAAGTGGCACTCAATCATTTTTATTGTTCTTTCTTTCATTTAAATACTAGAGTTGCATGTAGAGCTACTTCAGATCTTCGAGTCGAAGTCTGAAGTGAGCCACGTTTATTTAAATTTGTCTTGACTTTTAAACTCACATAAACTTCTAGTATTTTCTGTGTTTAGGTAGTTACTGTGCATATGTAATGAGATCTTCGAGTCGAAGTCTGAATATTTTCTGTGTTTAGCTTTAATAGGTTATGGGCCCCGGCCTCAACTAAATCAAACACAAGAAACATACCTCAAAATTTATTCTTTGAAAATGCCAGAATCCTTCAAAGTTCTTCGGTACGATGAATCCGAACAATTAGATGAAAACGGTTCCAATTGGAACTTCTGGAAAGCAAGAATGATCCCTTATTTAAAAGGGGCGAAACTCTGGCCATACATGTCAG
>QLPG01004678.1:0-13514 GCA_003314385.1 Gomphus sp. MG54
AACATTGACTGTGCCAGGTGGTGGTGGAGAAGGAAGGGGTGGGAGAGAGACGCTTCGCAGGACTTTTGTAGGATCACCATTAGATGAGTAGACTATAGGTTTATTAGAGATAATAAGCGGCGAGCGGGATGAAACATGACATAACACCAACGCTCTTACGTAAGCTAGAAGAAGAGTAAATATTAGCAAACGATCCTCTCACTTCTATTGATTTTGTGGGATTATGAAAAGACGCCGGAGGTGTTGAATTTCCCCTGAGGCACGCAGTTCGAAACGCGGGTGATGGTTACAGTTCAGTAGACTTCCTTGATACAGATTTCAGTCAAGCTCAATTTTAGCTCAAAATTTTGTAGATTAAATTTTCAAAAAATTATATTACAGCTAAGAAGTGTCTTGAGAACATCTTTGCTCTATATTATGGGGGAAGAAAAGCTTTTATTGTAGCACAGTAAATTATTTTGTGGAACAGGTCAAAATGTCACAGGACAGCTGCCTTGATACAAGCATGACACCTAATTCTCCGTGTGTGGAATTTGCAGCCTGGTGTGATTGGTCATCCATTTCTTTAAATTATTAGCAGGTCGCATGTCACGCTTTAGTGGCCCCAATATCTTTGTGGTCAGATTAAGGTCAATATAGGTCAAATCCCACTCGGAGTTTTTGTAATTAGCAATAGAAGATGAATAGCTTCCCTAATGTGAACACCTTATGACAAAATCTCTCAGAAAAATTGAGCAATCATTGATTTAAGATTGTATATTATCAAAATTGAGTAAATTTTAGATGAAAAAAAATTCCTCCCAAATGCAATTCTTCTCCCTCCCTTATGCAGTTTGGCTTCAATGTTGCTTATATATAGTAGATTCTTTGTGTAAAACCCTGTATCACTAGAATGAGAATACATCTAGGAAAATCAATTTGTACCAAGGAGGTATCTTGTATCAAGGAAGTCTACTATACTGTACCTTAGTTTGAATATCAACTTATTATTCTCACTCACCCTCTGAACCCCAAACTTCTATATCTCCAAATCTCCAAAATAAGGGACTGATGATCAAGGAGGGCACAACGTACAAGTTGAAGCCAAGTCCCTAAGACTTCGAACACATGACTTTGGACCGACTTATGTCAGCTTGGACCTGACGTGATCTTGGACTTAACAGTATATTCGAACTCCCACTCCTGATCATCTATGAGACACAGCAAACAAATCAGAGCCATTCAAACAATTAGAGTAGCTTCGGTATGCCACGTATCTTTGACCCCAAGCTTACCTGCTGCAGAACCCAACATCCATACACTACCAAACCCTCCACCAACCCCAGACCCACCACCCAAACACTGGTCAAACCCTCTTCTAGAACCCCCCATGCCACCCTTGGACCATGCAAATGACAAACCAAACTTGGCAGAAGCCATTGCCATGCTGACCAACCACCTGTCAGGCTCGAAGAAGTTATCTGCTCAAACCAAGATTCAGGACCCCAACCCCTTTGATGGCTCTGATGCGAAAAAACTACAACCATTCTTGGTGCAGTGCACCTTTTTTAAGACCACCCTGATGGTTTTGACTCTGACAGTGCCAAAGTAACCTATGTACTGTTGTACCTAACTGGTACCACCTTGGACTACTTTGAACCATGTCTCTCCTCCTCCAACGACCCATACTGGCTCTACGATTACCAGGAATTTATCTCCAAACTCAAAGCTAACTTTGGCCTCCATGACCCAGAAGGAGAGGTCAAAGCCGACCTCAAAGCCCTCCAAATGTGTGACAACCAATGCATCACAAAGTATGTGGTCAAATTTAATAGACTTGCCATTAGAGTCTAGTGGGGAGATGCTGCACTCTGCTCTCAGTACTACAATGGCCTACCCAATAGGATCAATGATGAAATCACCTGTGTAGGAAAGCCTAACTCTCTACAACAACTGCACTGACTGTCTCAGTCAATCGACCCTCACTACTGGGAGAAGCATTCTGAGATGTCTTGGGAGGCCTCTACATCCAAAGTCCCTGAATGTCCGAATGACAGGAACAGGGCACCAATAGCTCTGACCCCCAGTACAAGTACCAGACCTCTGAAACCCCAGCTCATAGCATCAAAAGTGGCCCTGGTGAATACAGCAGCCTTTGCCCAAATATCGAGGATGGAAGGTACACAAACCTTCCAGCTCTTCCTCTCCAACCACCATGACCCCAAAGAAGGTCCGATTGACCTGAGAAACATTCTAAACAAGTACCACAAGTTCAAGGATGTTTTAAGCAAAACCCAGGCCAATACCCTGGCCCCTTACCAACTATACAACCTCAAGATTGAATTGGAGGAAGGCATATCACCCCTGTTTGGTCTGATCTATTCTCTCTCTGAAAGTGAACTGAAGTCCCTCTGAGAGTTTTGAGATGAGAACATATCCACAGGGTTTATATGACCCTCATGCTCCCCTGGGGGCACTCCAGTCCTGTCAAGTACACACACTGAGATTCCAATAAATTTGGCTGTGCCAACTTGACAGTCATCCTATGACCATATACAAGTGCCCACATCACATGCAAATCATTTTTTATGCCAGTCCTGGATCAGCACATCTGCCATTTACATTTTCTCATCCCCATCCCTTATTCACTTTACCTCATTCACCATCCATTCATCCCACCCCATCTGCTCCTTAATCCTTGACCCACCTCACCTTGGGACATCCTGTCCTTGTTTTATCCTTGGCCACAACCCTATTGTTTTATAGTTGGGCACTCCCTATTGTCCTATCCTTGGCAACATTCCTATTATTCTATTTTCCATTGTCCTATCCCAATTTACATTTCTTCATTATAATTTTACTCGTTGTGGACAATACTCCCACAGGCTCTGCCTACCTTATTGTTCCACATTCCTTATTCCACATGTTGCCTCTTAAACTATATAAGTAGGGCATGCATGAACATAATTCCTATTCTGGGTATCAACTAGACTTAGGCCCCTTACCTTCCCTCTCCTCTGTAAAGTCCTCTACTTGGGCCGGCACATTGGCACCCCCCAAGTACCTCCTCTGTCCCAAATTGGTGGCATGCATGGCAAGTAGGGCATAATGCACAAGTATGTTAAAGCCAAATCCACTACTTCCAGCCTGCAAGACTTGGCCGTTCTCTGTCTGCATCCTTGGCATTACCAAAGTTTGACAGCTTGACAAGTCCTCTTTGCCTGAAAGAAAGATGGATCATTACACCTATGCATTGACTTTTGTGGACTAAACAAAATAACAAAGAAGGATTACTACCCACTCCCCTGAATCTCTGACCTCCTGGACAGCCTCCCAAAGGCCCGAATATTCACCAAGATAGACCTGCAACATGCATACCACCTAGTATATATCTGAGAAGGCAACAAATGGAAAACTGTCTTCCGCACATGCTACAGATCTTTCAAGTAGAGTGTGATGCCCTTCAGACTCACAAACTCCCCAGCTACTTTCCAGTGATTTATGAATGGCATCTTCTCCGACCTTCTAGATCTGTCCATACTAGTGTACCTAGATGATATCTTGATCTACTCTGACAACCTAGAGGAATATAAAAACCACATCAAAGAAGTCCTCCAACACCTCCCAATGAACCACCTATATGCCTGAGCAGATAAATGCTCTTTCCACACTGACACCATGGAGTATCTCAGATACATCCTGTCTGTTATGGCCCATACTCTCAATAAGCCCATACCAGCCCCCACAACCACCCACACCTTTTCTGGGACCTTTCCGATCGCTCAAAGTCTGAATAATCGATTTCCAGATTTCTGTCAAGTCCACGTACCGAGACCCATCCACCGGCAGTGCCAACCGAGCAATCATCCTATATCCACAACCAAGTGCCCGTGTCACATGTATAACATTTGGTGCACCGGTCCCGGCTTGGCACATCCGCCATCCACACTCCTCGGTCTGTTCACCTCGTGACTTCCTGTCCTTGTATTATCCTCGGACACGACCCCATTGTTTTATACTCAGCCACTCTCTATTGTCCCATCTTGAGTCACAACCCTATTGTCCTGTCTTTTATTGTTCTATCCCTGCTTTGCATTCCTTGTTCTAATTTTGTTCATTGTGGACAACGACCACATGCTCTGCATATCTTGTTGTCCCACATTCCTTATTCCACATGTCGCTTCTTAAAATCTATATAAGTAGGACATGGATGTACATACTTCCTCATTCTGGGTATCAACTAGGCTTAGGCCCTTCTACCTTCTTCTCTTCTGTTAAGTCCTCAACTTGGGCCAGCATCCTCAGCATCCCCCCAAGTATCTGTCTGTTGCAAATACAGTGGCATGCACAGCAAGTAGGGCACAATGCACGAGTATGTTGAAGCCAACGCCACTACTCTTGGCCTGCAAGACTTGGCCATAGTCCACCCAACCTTTCAACAACACCCCTCGGTAGTACCAAAGTCCGTCAGTAATCCAATGCTTGACAGTATACCCAGAATCAAACTACTTTCCGTGCACTCACAGTTTACGAATATGGTCTTTCAAGACACCCCTTTAATGACCTTTCTATCTTCTTGTTTGGAACCAGGTTCCTTGGTAACCCTTTCTAACTGTTTTGAATCAGGATCTGCCCACAGCTTCATTGGATCGTCTTACTCTTGGAAATATATCCAACAAGACGAATCCACGCTCAGCATTTTCAAATCAATACCAGTATAGATTTGGATACCATCCCTTTCTGCCAACCGGGAGGCAATGCCCCACCCTCGGCAACCTGTCTGGCATGCTTGATCAATCAGCATCAGCTCACAGACCATTTGAAAATTTGTTTATGATTATGACCTCTCTCGATCTAGTAGTTCTTGCTAACAAAGCACAGATATATCTACTAGATTTTCCATCCGGACAATCAGTCCACCCATCCGTCTGTCATGTACTAGATCCGTTGGTCAGCAATATTCGGGCACAACTCGCTCACCCACTATAATCCATTGATTAACAGGGTATTGGGCAGTATTATAATCTGTCAAGCTACTAATGTTTTTAGGTGCATCCCGATGGCCTCCGCCTAGGCGGCACTTGCCACTGTTCCAAAAGCCTCACCCAGGATCCTGTTCCATCACTGGAAGCTTCACCAATAGCCCTAGTCAATGCAACTGCCTTGTGCATGCTTGTATACCAGAACGGCTGGCAAGTTTTTCGGCAGGGACCTCTCGGTCAGTGTTGTCATTCGGCACGTTTGGCCAAGGTCTCATCCATCCGTCCCCATCTGTTCCCGGCCTTTCACCCCATATATGCGTGTCATATGCATTTTCGACCCTCCTCCATTCTTCTTGGCTAGAGGCTGACACATTTAGTAGACAGTGGGATGTCTACCTAAAAGGGGGGGGTGGCGACCAGCTAGAAACCTTTCAAACTGCACAAACTCCCCTCCCGAGGATGTCCTTCTCCTGAAAACCTCCTCCATTTTCCACTCTCCATTCCGCATCACCTTCTGTCCTATTCTCTACTCCCATTTCATTCTGTCACCCATCACGTCCCCCTCTCCCCCGATCCTTCTCCAGCCACTCCCTTATACACTCCCGACATTCCACTTATGACCCTACGACCACCTTTAATCCTGAAAAAATATCCCCTCATTCCACCTCCAACCTCCAACCTCCAATCCCTCCTTCATCCATCCCAGTCCATCTGCCACCCTCTTCTCCCATCAATATAACAGCCAAGCTGCTGAATACTACGGCACCTCCAACTTGTTGTATTTCTCTTTCCCTTGATTTCTTTTATTTTCTTCTTTCAAAAAATTGATTAAAAAAATATACAATTCATTATTTTCTCTAATCTATCTCCACATATTCATCCTCATTCCTTTGCTCCTCTTCTTTCCTCCCCTGCTCCTCCTTCTTCTCATCCCGCAAAGAATTCCTCAACTCCTCCAATTGTGGGACTGCTGACAAGTCAGGCTCCCTCTCAAGAAGGAGCCGCATGGCGTCCTCTATATGATGCAACCTCTCCTCCATCTGCCCCAATCTGTCTGTTCTGTCCATCCTCCCCGTCCGCTTCTACCCGGACCCCCCAGCCAGCGGTACTTCGGTCTCGATAGCCTTCCCGCTCGGCTTTTGGGTACAGGCCTATCTCGGCCTTTTACTCGGGGGCTCTACCACCCCATCCGCACCCTCCACGGAGACCCGAACCATTGGGTTGACTTCGTCCCAGGCCAGTTTGCTTTTACGCTACAAGAAACATGTCAATCAGCAGGGAATAAAGAAAATGTATGACCACTCACCCGAGCATTTCCTCCCCATCCTTGTACACTCGGCCCCGTACTGGGCCCCACCCCCATACTCCTACCCCGCCTCTGTTCACTAGTCTTTGGGACCCCCAAGGTCCCAGGATCTTCTGTCCACCCAGCTGTTTTGGCCCATGGGGATACGGCCTCTTGACCATCCTCCACATCCTCCGGAGTACCCCAACTCGCTGCCACGAGTCACCCCACAGTCACTTCCCTATCCATCCCCACGACCCCTGCCAAGGCACCCTCCGCACCCACACCATCCATATTTTCTGCCAAAGCTCCCTCCTCACCCACTCCATCCATACCATCCGTAGTCTGCTTGGGGATCCACAAATTGCACCCCGCACTCTGGGTTGATGATGCATCGTGAACATGAGTAACCCGTTTCCCATCGTTCTCCCGCTCAACAGTGTTGGTCTCGGCGTGCATTTTGTTCTGGGTGTGTTTTGATGGCGACGAGTGGGTATATGCGGTTGGTCTATGAGAAGTCCAGAAACTTCCCACACTATCCGTGATATTACATTTAGGCATTCCGGACCTTGCTCTTAATTTCCGGCTTCAGGGGTTCAGCCGCTAAGGGGGGGATACTGTCAAGTCCATGTACCGAGACCCATCTGCCGGCAGTGCCAACCGAGCAATCATCCTATATCCATGACCAAGTGCCCACGTCGCATGCATAACACTTGGTGCGCCAGTCCCGGCTCGGCACATCTGCCATCTGCACTCCTCGGTCCATTCACCTCGGGACTTCCTGTCCTTGTATTATCCTCAGACACGACCCCATTGTTTTATACTTGGCCACTCCCTATTGTCCCATCTTGAGTCACAACCCTATTGTCCTGTCTTTTATTGTTCTATCCCTGCTTTGCATTCCTTGTTCTAATTTTGTTCGTTGTGGACAACGACCACATGCTCTGCATATCTTGTTGTCCCACATTCCTTATTCCACATGTCGCTTCTTAAAATCTATATAAGTAGGACACAGATGTACATACTTCCTCATTCTGGGTATCAACTAGGCTTAGGCCCTTCTACCTTCTTCTCTTCTGTTAAGTCCTCAACTTGGGCCAGCATCCTCAGCATCCCCCCGAGTATCTGTCTGTTGCAAATACAGTGGCATGCACGGCAAGTAGGGCACAACACATGAGTACGTTGAAGCCAATGCCACTACTCTTGGCCTGCAGGACTTGGCCATAGTCCACCCGACCTTTCGACAACACCCCTCAGCAGTACCGAAGTCCATCAGTAATCCGACGCTTGACAATTTCCGATACATCATTCTGAGGTTCCGTGTTTCCGAACCTCCAAAGATTCCGAAATTCAAGGTTCCACTCCTTTGATAGACGACGTGCAGGATCACCGCATACCTCATTCCTTTGTTCTTCATTTTATATTGCCCCTTGTACTCTCTTTCCCCCCTTGTCTTTACTTGGTTAAAGATAGTACAAGACTAGATACATGTATATAAGTCACCAGTCGACTGCACTATTTGCCAGTACAAATATCAACTTAATTCTGCATTGTAGTTTCTGATTAAGTTCCGGTAAACTTTCCAACTCTCCAAAATTAGGGACAGATGATCGAGGAGGGTGCAACACATAAGTTGAAGCCAAGTGCCTGCGACCTTGAACCACTTGTACCACCCTATACCATGAACAGTCCCAAGACCCCCGGCGTTCCCAACTTCTGTCCGCTCCGATTCTGACCCTGATCCCGACCCTTAAGTCCTGCCCTCAGAATACGAATCCCCCCTTCGGAAACCACTCGGAACCCTCCAAAAACCCTTCTGGAAGTCCCTAGCTAAGCACCAACATGCAGATTTAACACTGTCCCCCAACAGCCTAACCATGGTGGACAATAAAGTCAAAGTCATTCAGGAATGGCCCGAACCCTGAAAGATTAAAGACATTCAGTCTTTCCTTGGCTTTGCAAACTTCTATCGATGCTTCATCTTCAACTACTCCAACATCACAGTTCTACTAACCCATCTCACACGAAAAGACACTTTGTGGAACTTTACTGAGAATTGCAGAACATCCTTCGAGATGCTTAAAAAGGCATTCACTACAGCCCTGGTCCTCACACAGTAGATCCCTGGATCCCAACTCATCGTTGAGACTGACGCCTCCAACTATACCCTGGCCAAAATCCTGTCCACCATATCACCGATGGACAAGGACATCCACCCAATCATCTTCCACTCTCAAACCTTTACCCCCCCAGAACTGAACTATAACATACATGACAAGGAACTACTGGCCATCTTTGAAGTGTTCAAAACCTGGAGACACTACCTAGAAGGTTCAGCAGATCCAATTGATGTTGTCACTGACCACAAGAATTTGGAATATTTCTCTATGACCAAGCTACTTACCTGTCAGCAGGTCCAATGGTCCAAATACCTCTCCCAATTCAACATAGTAATCTGTTTCTGACTGGGTCACCTCGGTGCTAAACCCAACACACTCACTAGATGATGGGACGTCTACCCTAAAGGAGGGGGGAAGTGACTACACCAAGATCAATCCACACAATCTCCTACCAGGCTTTACAATGGAACAACTCATATCATCACTCCAAGCCACCTCTCTATACACTCCAGTCATGCGAGCTGCGATGATCATGAATGTAGAACAACTCCATAAGGACATCTGGGCCTTACTCCGAAAAGACACCACAGCCTTGTCCCAAATGGACAACCCCACCAATTGATGGACCACCACCAGGGACAGACTTCTCCTCCTCAATAAAAGAATCTATGTCCCTGATCACAGAAACCTCTGACTCCAAGTCCTACATGATAAGCACAACCACCCAATCTCTGGACACTTTGGCCAGAATCGGACATTCGAACTCATACAAAGAGACTATGTCTGGCCCAAACTCCAAGACTCCATTAAGTCCTATGTTAAATATTGTACAACATGCATGAGGTCCAAACCACAGAGACACTGCCCCTATGGACTACTCAAACAACTACTAATCCTCGAACGACCATGGAACTCCATCTCTATGGACTTTATAGAAAAGCTACCCACTTCAGATGGCTACAACACCATCCTGGTCTCCCTCTTCATCCCCACCATCGACACAATCACTGCCCCAACCCTCACCAAACTCTTCATTCTACACATACTCTCAAAACATAGGGTACCATCACACATCACCTTGGACTGAGGCTCTGAGTTTGTCTCCTGGTTCTTCCTTTCCCTTGGCGAAGCCCTGGATATGAAGCTTTACTTTACCTCAGGATATCATCCTGAAGGGGATGGACAAACTGAGTATATGAACCAAACCCTCAAATAGTACCTCTGAGTGTATTGCAACTACCAGTAAAACAATTGGTCCAAACTGCTACCCATCTCCAAATTCACATACAACAACACCCAAAATGCAACAATGGGAATCTCTCCCTTCTATGCCAATAAGGGTTATCATCTGAACATCATCTTTCACCCCAAACATGACCTTGCCTCTTCTCGGGCACATGACTTTGTAGTTGACTTGGATGACCTGCACCAACAACTCCAAAAGACCATATCCAAAGCTCAGACCTGATACTCAGCATCCACAGATCAATATTAAGTGGTTCTCCTGGATTTAAAAATTGAAGACAAAGTCTTTGTTAAGTCTGAGAATATACGAACTATGAGACCTTCTAAAAAGCTAGCAGAGAAGTTTCTAGGTCCCTTTGAGATTATTGCACAAGTAGGAACTGCTTGAACCATCAACTCCGAACACCTTCTCCAAACATATACTCCTACCCCAACCCCATTGATAGAGAACCTGAATATGAGATCTCCAAGATCCTTGACTTGAAGATTGATGGAAGGAAACACAGGTGCCCCCTCTAGTACTTAGTCTGATGGTCTGGATATGAAGGCACGGAAGACAAAAAGTCCTGGCTACCAGCCAATGAACTTTACCATGCCTCTGAAGTAGTCTCTGACTTCCACCGAGCTTACCCTGACAAACCAGGCCCTTTGGTGATGTCCTAGACCTCCTCACCTCAGACTTGTACAATTCACCTTGGTTTTGACTTAGGCACTTACTCAACTTAGAATCAATATATATATATATCCATCTATCTACTCCAGCAACCCTGGTGCATCTTCTGGGTCCAACTCATCATCCCTCAGATCCCCTTCATCCTCCTCCTCCTTACCCTTCCCATTTCCCGTCTCCTTCTCCTTTCCCTTCCAGGAATCCCTCAGAGCATTCCCCCACTGGTCATCCATGTTCTGTGACCAGTTGAACCACCGAGCCTGCTCGATCATTCGGAGGTGGTTCATATGAACAAGGCATCGGCAATCTGCTTGTTCTCATCCCCAATGTCCCAGACCTCTCACCTCAACCCCTGCAACTCCTCAACCACCTCCTTTAGGGTAACTCCAGGTATGTATGAACCCTGAGATGATCCCTCGACCACCACCTCCAAGTTCCTTCTTTGGCCTTGGGCCAGTACCATCCTCTGACACACCCCTACCTCTCTTCCCCTTGTCACCTATCCCCTCCTCCTCATCCTCCTCTGCCCTGCACTTCACCCACCAACCCATGCAAACAGCATGTGGTGCCCTTTCTCAAGGTAGGCCATATGCAGGCTTCTCCCTGATATACACAATGCATGCACACCTTGGACTCTAAGCCTCCAGTCCTGCCTTCAGATGGCTGTTGGTACAAATCTGGATGAAGGCTCATCGGCATCCTTCAACTGGACTCGAACAGTCCAAGACCCACCTTGGCCCCATCTGCTCTGGCATCCCTCAGCTGGGAATTCTTGTGGGCCTTCTGAGCCTAAAAGATGAGGAGCACTTGTTCTTTTTCAAGCATGCAGATGCACTCCTTCTCCCACTTGGCCAATCCTGAACCTCCCTCTCCCACATCTGGGGTTGGCCTCTGAGTTCTGACCCCAAAGAGCCCCCTTGCTGGTGTGTGTCCTCCACTATTGTTGACAGCTCTAAAATCATCTTGAAGCTCTTGATGACCTTTTTCTGAGTCACCTTCTTAGAGGCCTTCTTCTGGACCTTCTCCTTTTGGAGTTTTTGGGCCGCCTCCTTGGCCCTTTTCTCAGCCTCCTCATTCCTTGGCCCTTTTTTTTGGCTGACTCCTTGGCTAAGCACTGACAGTAAAGCGATCGATCTCAACCATGTTTCAAATTAGACTCCAATGGCACTCATCCCATATCACCTTCACTGTCACCACATCACACAGCCAACCATTCTATTCAGCACTCCAATGTTCAGACTCCCAATTTGTCATCATGTCTTCTTCAGAGCTCATTCCCATGCAATGCTACAATACCCAGGATACACATATCCAGGCAGAACCATTAACACATCATTATCTTTGCGTACCTCCCCTAGCATATTTCTCACTCAGAAGAAGATCCCATCCAATCTACATGTTATGGCCCATACTCTCAATAAACCCATCCCAGCCCCCACAACCACCCACACCTTTTCTGGGACCTTTCCGATCGCTCAAAGTCTGAATAACTGAATTCTGGATGTCCGATACATCATTCTGAGGGTCCATGTTTCCGAACCTCTGAAGGCTCCAAAAGTCAAGGTTCCACTCCTTTGATAGACAACATGCAGGATCATTGCATACCTCACTCCTTTGTTCTTCGTTTTATATTGCCCCTTGTACTCTCTTCCCCCCCTTGGCTTTACTCGGTAAAAGATAGTACAAGACTAGATACATGTACATAAGTCACCTGTCGACTGGACTATTTGCCAGTATGAATATTGACTTAATTCTGCATCATAGTTTCCGATTAAGTTCCAGTAAACTTTCTGACTCTCCGAAATTAGGGACAGATGATTGAGGAGGGCGCAACACATAAGTTGAAGCCAAGTCCCTGCGACCTTGAACCACTCATACCACCCTATACCGTGAACAGTCCCAAGACCCCAGCATCTCCAACTTCCATCTGCTCCGATCCCAATCCCAATTCCGATCCTTAGTCCCTTGCCCCCGGAATACGAACCCCCCCCCTTCGGAAACCATTTGGAATCCTCTGAAACCCTTCCAGAACTCCCTAGCTAAGCGCCAACATGCGGATTTAATACTACACTCAGTCATATGTAATAGGAGATACAGTCTATTTACCAGAAAGCCAAGAACTATACATATTTCTTGGAATGACCTCTAGACCAGCATATTGTAATAGGAGTAGAGTGGAATACGAGACAGTTCAGGGCACCATCCCATCCTGATTACCCTGCCCACTCTATTTGACTCACTCTTAAACACAAGATGAGAGTGCATGACCATATACCCATTAGTCCTCCTACTCCCAGACCCCTATCCTTGGATTGGATACTGGAGAAACTGTGGAAGATATGTTGCCTGTGACCTGGAAATACTCTGAGATGACTCAGTCCCCTGACTTATCCTAAGGCCCCTCAGGAGTAGTGGACAAGGTTGTTAGATGTTTATTGGTGGACTTCCTTATTGTTGCTTTTATTCCCCTTTTCTTGGCTTGACTCAGACCTGTTTCCTATTCTGTTAGTCTTTTCTCATTGCTACTCATCATCCTTACCTTTTTGTTTAGTCTCCCCCTATCATAACCCCTAGCCTCTATTCGTGTAACCTCAATGCTGTACCATTTCTCTAGAGTTTCTCCATAGTTTTCTCTTTTGTATACTTTGTTCTCATGCTTTGTCATTCAACTGACATAGCCAACCTCTCGCATCATTTCACATCGTTGCTTGGTTTTTGTATATAAAGACCTCTGGCTCACCTCTATAATAACAAGTTCTCAAGTTAAAGTCCTAAGTCAAGGCTCCAAGTCCAAGTCAAGACTAGTCTAGAAACATCTAGACTATTGTATTCAAGTCCAAAGCCAAAGTCCAAGTCTTAGTCAGTGTGACACATTTGCGTCTCATGTCACATCCCTGTCACATCATGTCCAAATCACTTACATTCTATTTATGTTCGTACATTGCTGAGTCACAGATTATATTCCCACTGTGCCAAATGACTGTGCTAGACCCTGCCAGAGAAAAGGACCAGTGCATGCAGGCTTTTAGGTATTAATTACCTAGAGAGACTCTACACCAACCAAGCCCTCTGGAGAACTCCCTCAAAAGAGAAAGGGGCAATCCCACCCTATCTCTAGGACTTCAGTGACCTCTTTGAAAAGAAATGCTTTAACTCCCTTCCTAAACCAAGGATATGGGATCACATAATATAACTGGAGCCCAGCACAAAGCTCTTGGCATGCAAGGTGTATC
>QLPG01004689.1:0-33976 GCA_003314385.1 Gomphus sp. MG54
TCTCGGGTACGGGTACGGGTAGGCACAAAATACCTGGGGGTTACCCGTGCCAATCACTAAACCTAGTTTACAACTCCAAACAACAGATTAAAAGTCTCACTGGTCTCTAGCATCGGCTAGCCAGTTGCAGACTAGGTTTTTCTTTGCATTTATATCACAGGTCATTACACAAGAGTCTAAAGCGAACCGGGATCCATTATATTCCAAAACGACCTCACACTCCTACATACATGGCGCATATATCTATCCTATCTACCGATCCGAGTCCGACTACCATGGAGGACACCTACCATGATGATGAAGTCGAGAAAGAGCCGCATATATGGCTATTAGACCTGTCAGCGCCGAATCACACATGCGGAAACATTGAGTTGTTCACTTACCTGGACAATACCACTTATATCGGCACAGTGAGAGTTATCCTGTTGTCAGATCAGCAGAGTGGAGTACCAGACGCGAAAGTGACACTTACCGATGTCACCTACACACCGGAACAAGCCACAAATGTTTTGTCAGTGGAGCGGTTAACAGAGAGGGACGCGGAAGTTACATTCACGCGAGGCCACGTTACACTATCCAAAAACGGGTCAATTATCGCACTCAACTCGAAGGAAGGAACCACTTACTCGTTTACCGCAGTACCCGCACCACCAAAGGCAGAATCAGAGTCGAACGCCATCATTCCCCAGCCGCAGACATGTTACGCAGCCGTATCAACGAGCCCAGACGTACAGAAGCCAAGAGGCATACCCGAGCAGAAGAGAATCGAGGAGAAAGCAGAGAGAATGGAGAAGGAGTGGGAAGAGCACGAGCAGAAATGGTTGGAAGAGCAGGAGGAGGAAAAGACAGCAGAGCGGCAGGAAGAGAATGAACAGAAAGATAGCAGAGGAAGAGAAGAAACAAGACAGACAGTCAGCATGCGAACGATACCGGATAACAAAGGGAGGACTTACCGCGCAATCGACGACGGCACCTCACCAAGCCCCGGATACAATGGCAACTTGCCAGTTTTGAACACAGACGATATTGTGTACCCGGATCCAAAGAGATTGGAAACCGGAGTGGAACAGCGAGAGAGAGTGGAAAGGGAAAAGAGATTGAGAGAAAAGGAGGAAGATATTGAGGACGATTTTATGGAGATGATGGAGAGGAACGTCAGTGAAGGGGTGCATGAGAAGAAGCAGATCACCTACCCGTCGAGGAAGCCGGACAGCAATCCCGCGCTTACCCAGGACGATATCGCGCAGACCCAGAGTTGGGCACCAGACGCCGACACAGCAGATTTATTGTTACCGCCAGCAGATCCATCGACGCGACCCACAGCCGCGCAGACGATGCATTTAGCGAGAGATGGAACAACCGATAGTGAGAGATCAGAAGAACAAGTGATGAGACGAGAGGGGCAGCACAGTGCAGAGGAAGGATTGTTAAAGAAGTCGCAGGCGTACCACGATATGTCACGCGCAGCGGACAACGAGTCGTTGAGGCCGTCAAGTAGTGAACGAAATATGGTGCGATTATTACGAGTAGCGTGGTGCTTTGGCAGGGGGACGACTCAGTTTCCTCATCGAATACCACATGCACACCACCACACGCACCGGAACGTCGACCGTAGCACCAACGCAACCAATGGGCGACGGGACGTATATCGAGAGCAAGAGACCGCGGACAATCGTGCAGACACGAGCGAAGAAGATGTACCGCGTACCGTAGTCAACAAACCGGACGCGAGCGCACAGATTGAGTGGACGCAAACGGGAGATGTCGAAGGAGATGTTATAGAGGAGGCAGAGAAAAGAGTCAGCGAGAATTTAAGAGAGAGGAAGAAGACCGCTTACCCGCTACCAATCAAACCGGCGCAGGCCACAGAGCCTAGAGAGACGTCGAGGCGGACGAGCGTAGAACCGGCGCGAGCGGATTGTATCACGCCGCGCATTGCAGAGGAAGAGCGAAAGAAAAAGTCAGTCAGAGCTCCAGAATCCAAACGAGCGGCAGCACTTACCGCTATGGAGATGAAAACCGCCGTATCGCCGTCAACGAGCCGCAATAAGAGGAAGCCGCTGAGCGCCGCGCAGATGATAACGAGGGAAGACCGGCCACCGCGCGCAATTGATATCGTCGAGGCGGAGCCATCGTGGCAGACCGCCGTACCGTACACAGAGACCGCGGGGACCGTAGTAACGTCGAGGCGGCCAGACGCGGCGCAGACCCACACAGATACCGGACATGTCGACATCTTTATTCCATTGCTCAGCCAGCAAAGCCATAGCTTCAGTCCAGAAACGCCACCGCCATCGAACGAGACGATGACGGATGACACGCAGCATCAGATGACGCATCACGTGACCCAGTCACGCACGTACGGGGACGCAACGCCGATAATACTTTACAAAGTGTTTTCCCTACCAAGTTACCTGAAGAAACGTGAAAACACTTGGCAACATATCCAAGTACACGGGGAAACAAGTCCGCACGGCAACGCGCAAGGCAAACGACCGGCGCGACCGCATATATTCGTCGAGACTTCATTCACGGCACATTCCCGCCCGACTCACGCATCGCAACCAAGGCTATCATTTTCCTATCATATCCAGCATTCTATTCCAGTCCTCAGACACGGAACGCGTTGGCTCCGGGAGGTTTTCAAGCCGCCGGACGCAGAGGAAAATAAAAAGTTTTATTTTTGCAGATAGGCACATTGTATACTAGTTTTATTTCGAAGGGAAATCACAGAGAAAGCCTCCAGAGAGGGAGCAAATTTTATTTCAGATTGTACAAGTCCTGCACACATTCAAGGGGTGCACATATTCATCATTGCCACATATCCACCACAACAATTCCTATCCACCCAGAACATCGTCATATTGGTTCTATTATCAGCAAACTCATTTGCCAATACACTCAGGCATTGGACAAACCAGTTTGAAGGGGTGTGTTGTGACGAACAGTGGAAGGAATGGAGAGAAGAGAGTGAGGGATGAGAAAAGAACCAAAACACCTTTGAGCACACATTTAACTGTAATATCTCCCCCAATCACTCACGGATCAATGTGAAACTCTGCACCGAAGTTCTATACATCACAAGGAAACCTAGTTTACAACTCCAAACAACACAGAGCATGTGGTTATTGTCCACAACGAATAAAATTAGAACAAGGAATGCAAAGCAGGGATAGAACAATAAAGGACAGGATAATAGGATCGTGACTCAAGATGGGACAATAGGGAGTGGCCGAGTATAAAACAATGGGGTCATGTCCGAGGATAATACAAGGACAGGAAGTCCCGAGGTGAAACGGACTGAGGAGTGTGGCTGGCGGATGTGCCAAGCCAAGACTGGTGCACCAAGTGTTATGCATGCGACACGGGCACTTGGTTGTGGATATAGGATGATTGCTCAGCCAGCACTGCCGGCGGATGGGTCTCGGTACGTGGACTTGACAGAATGACGGAAATGTCAAACAGAGATAATGACCCAAGATTCGCAGAGTTCTATCCAGTCCCGTGATGATACCAACCCTACAATCATTCTTATGGGAGGCATTGATGTTGTGGATTCAGATGCAATTCCCACTTCTCTCTCACTCAATCATTACCGCGCACACAGAATACATGTCACACATGTATCGAGTCACATGGGTACTACACTCGAGTCACATGGGTACTACACTCGAGTCACATGCGCATCGTCATTGACGCGTCAATGCTAACGCGTCTCTGGGAAGGGACGTGCACAGGTAAATTTACTATATAATAAATCTTGTATTAGAATAATAAATACAATCAAAAATATTCCCCAAAAACATTATTCTCTCTATTTCTCTTGTCCTCCCCTAAAGTCAAGTAAACTATAATTCAATGGTTTCTAGAATTGAGACAACAGGATCAGCTTGGTAGGGTCAACGACGAGCCTCACTAGTTAGCTCGGACTGAACTATTTTCCCAGATACCCCATCACTGAACTTTGATCGAACAACCTGCACCCTAGCTCAAATCCTCTTCTTATCCTTCTCTTAGGTATATATACACAAGCACTCCTGTCATATTCCATATTTTGTACCATCTAGAACACCCTTCCTCCCACTTCATTACCACCCACTCAGAATTTAGGATAAGAAGGGCTCTTTCTCAGAGGGAACATGGTTCACTGCTACATGACATTCGCACTCTACATTTTCTCCACCCTCCCCACATCCATCACATCCATGAGGGGTACAATATACCATGATTTTATATGTTTCTATTGTGTCTATATCGTCTAAATTCCACAACACACATTTTCAGAACAAATTCATGCCTAACACTAATCCAAGTTGCAGACAGTTCCATGTAAATAATATACATTTGCAGACTCAAAGATGATTATTCAATGGTTTTTGAAACTGTCATGCTCATATCAAAGAATGAAAAGTGGATATTTCAAAAGACGTCCAGAAAATAATTCACCTTCACTTTTCCATCCATGTTATCTGCTTCCTACCCACCGTCGACTCCAAACACTATATAAGTGATTGAAGAGCTGGAAATGGGGCATGTGGAGTGGCTTTTGGTTGGTGATGGCCTGGTATTTTGAGTATAAGAGACTATATAGTGGACATGTAGCGCACACATCAACTTCTGAAGCCAATCTGGTTGAACATGATGGTGATTGTGGTCAAGTGGTCATCTCATTCTCATGATCACACCCAATGATCCATGTGGTGCTGGAATGGTGTAATAGGCACAATATGGCATCCCTGTGCCATCACTGGATCAAGCCGATAAAGTCTAACCTAATCTGAGTTTTGGCGTAACTCTAATCAGTGTGATTGCCTAGATGTACCGATCATATGGCACCTCCAATGTGATAGATGTCATGGCAATATCGGGCTGGTGTAACGTGCCAAGGTATACCAGATTGATTGCCGTTCCCCGATGCCCACATGACCGGAGGCTGTGATTGACCTTGATCGATGTGAACGGTGCACAGACCATACCAAGCCACATATTGGATCTAATAGAGTGATCATATTCCATCGGTGTCGCAGCCCTGATTGGCATGGTTGTCAACTTCTAGTGAGGGTTGAGAAGGTCTAATCTAATGTGTTCTCTAAAATCTTGGTCCATCTGTGGTACAACCCTAACCACTTAGCGAGTCTGCAACGATTCAGGTCTATTCAATCTGATATCCCTGATCATGCCCAAGTGGCGGCGCTTGCCTGATTGTCATGGCAACCTGTGTCACTCTGAGCCTGACAGGTCTGAACTGTGTGAATGGCCTGATGAACTGAAAACATTAGATAAATAAGCATTAATGTGTGGCATAACTAAGGAACTCTAATCCACTAGGAGAGAAACAACTCTGTTCTAATGACCTTCAATACCATCCTCATAATGGTAAAAATAACCAATGTGGAATTGTTTGTTTAGGGTATTGTATAGCATAACAGAATGATTCTTCTATGTTTTGGAGGAGTTCCCAGTATATTGGCAATTTTTACCACCCATTAGAAACAGATCTCCGATAAAATACATGCATAGGTTATCAGGCAATCCTTTTATTGGGTAGATTAATCATGACAAGTATATGAGCATCTCAATCTCTCAACCCGAGCTGAGATGTGAGTATCTTCTTCCTGTCACATTTAATCTTTTTTTCGACTGACTATACTTAAATTTATTTGATATAGGTACAAATTTGATAGAAACCAATCTCTTGACAGTCGCACATTACTGTCAACAATAAGACTTATCATTCTCGGACCCAAACAAGGTCTACAGGGGCAAATTCTAGGTAAATGCATAAATATGGTAGTGTAATGTAAGAATGGTGCAAGGAATACCTGTCTTCACTATATTTGGGCAACGATGCAATTTATGAACAATTTGTGACCTGACACCTGGGAAGCAGTGTGAAGAGTCAGTGGAAAGAATCTGAAATTAGGATAATTCATAGCATGAAAGAATGAAAAACCTGAGGGTGGACTGGTGTTACAGATTGCTTACTAGTCATACCAAAATTTTGAGAACCAGGCTGGGGACAATGAGTTGATACTAAGTAGCCAGGAGGAGGTGTGCGATAACTTAATTTAATTTCATTGAGGAGTTATAAGAGATAACTCATGAGAGAAATCCATCTTGACAGCATGTAGTGTTGGGTGAGGAAGAAGTTTCAGCCAATACTCAATAAGTCAATAATATTCAGAATTCCTGGAAGCCTGAAGACAGTATGTAAAAATTTATAACACTCTGTTATTCTGGTATGGGGTTTTTATCCACTAAACTCCAAGTCCCTTTTGTTTTTCAAAACTATTTTTCCAGTGTCTTTTACCAAGGTCAGGGTTTTATCTTGTACATTTTTAACGTATGTTAGCTATGTTATCCTTCCGGTTGTACCCAAGATCTGGCACCTCAGCATCTGAGCCTCTGGAATACGCCTGCCGATCTAGATATTTGTTTATATCATATTGATCTAATTTAAATTTTCGATAATTTGAGAAGCCTTGATTAACAGTTCAAGCTAGTTTCATGGGTCCGGAGAGAACACCTATCAAGTCTCTTGTGTGGCATGACACTGGACATCCACCATGCGATTCTTTTGTGTTACTGTGCGGAGAGGACATGATTGACCCCAGTGGAAACTGATATATGGCGGCGAATTATCAGGTGAAGACAGACACCCAATGGCAAGTTGCCATGTTTGCCACTATATGATCCCAGTCATGCTCATGGATGACAGTAGTCATTGAAAACATTCTATTTGAAATGACAATTACCCTTCCAGGGCCAGTATTCAAAGATACCGTACATTCCTGGTATATAATTATCTTTTTATAGAAATTCATGGTGTGGATACACTCCTATCCCCGTCAACTAGATGAGAATGCTCATTCTTTTCTCCTCATTGTGGACACACCGCACTGAAGACCTCGTGGAGATTCTTGGAAGTTGATTTGATGAAATCATGCTTCCTATGGTTGGGGCTGCATTTTTTGAGCAAGGCTGGCTAGCGGAGGGTTACCATTACATGCCATACAGTTTAAGTGCTGCCAGTTGTGGGGTTTGTTTGGCTGACATTGGCTATGTTGACAAAAACACTCAATTTGTCGTCATCAACAATGTTCATGACCACATGCAAGGACAAACTGGATCACTGTCCTGGAATTGTAATTACTATGACAGTGAATACCACGAGAACACCCCTGGAGAAGCTACATTTAGCCAAGCAGGTCAGATTTTCCAACGATGCAGGCAAGTCCATTCTACTTTTGTGTTTCTCTTGTTAACCACTCATCATAGATTCATCCCTCTCACTATTCCTGTGTCAATGTCCATGTTTATTTCTTTGTGATACAATAATTTGGATGAAACACATGCCTGGAAGTGGTTGCATGACCATGCATGCTTCATGATCGACCGTCATGGCCTCTCTATTCCACCCCATGAACTGAAACTAGGTTAGTATATCTGTAAGCTCAGAGACAAGTTTTGACCCACGGTGTGAGATAGTTACTGGAATACATTGCCAATGTTACATTGAGCTGACAGAAAAACTTTCTCATGCTTACCACCACCCCCAAAATCTCCAAAATCAAACACAAAATGCAAACCCACTCCTTGGTGTTAGCTGGGCTACCGAAAGCACAAGCTAGCCAAGACCTTAACATAACCCAAAAAAGAGCAAACCAAAAAGGCGATGCCACCCAACATAGACCTGCAACCGCTGGCCACCTCACAAGGCCAAGGCAGACACATGAGAGCTATGGCACAGCAAGGTGGGGCGAAAAGTTATATGGATCTTCTAACAGACCTAGCTTGCATCATACGCACGAGAGAACAAGCTAGATCATTTCTAGACAAGCAGGGCTACCTTGTGAAAGAAGACCCTCTGTCCATCAACCAACTCAGCTACACATTACTGGCACTAGCACACAACGTGACCTTAAAACTGCTGCTGGAAGGAGCTAGGGCAGTAGCCATCCTCATGATGGATGAGGCCGCCAGAGGAACAGGAATGGCAGTCCTCCAATATGTGGAAAAAAGGCTGGCACCAACTTTTGACAATATGAATATGCTGATTAAAGCAGCAAAGGAGACGACAGGTGTAGCCAACACAGCAGTGGCAGAGGTACTCCAGGCGACCAAGAGAGTGAATAGAATGCAGAAAGAAAGTGATGCTAACAGGGGAGACAAGATGGTGGGAGCAACATATGCAGCAACACTCAAGGATAATGTACCTCTATCACACCCAGACACCCTAGCGTGAGAAAAAGTGAGGGAGAGCCAAGTACTGATAGATAAAGACCCAAAAGCAGATGACAATGCCCTAACAGAGCTAACAGAGCAAGAGCTGGTAGCCAAGGCTAATGAAGCACTTGAGAACCTGGAATGCCTTAGAGGCAACGATGAGGTCAATGTTATTGGGGCCAAGAAACTGGCAAACGGAAGGATTGTTTTAGACCTAAGCATTCCTCAAGGTGCCAGATGGATCCAAACACACAAAAACGACTTTCTAAAAAAATTCAGCATAACCTCAATAGTCAAGGACAGAGCCCTGTCGGTTATCATAGAACACATTCCACTCAGCCATTCGCTGGAGGCTTTTGCAGAGCCAAGAAAGATAGAATGCAAGTTCAAACTCCCGGCCAACACACTCATATCAACAAGATGGATAAAAGCAATCCACAGATGCACAGAAGGACAGAAATCGGCCCACTTGATCGCAAAATTTACAACAACACAGGCTGGGTTAGAGGTGACGATGGTAACAACAAGAATTTGAGGGCTCATGGGTTGGCGGATAACCACAATCTCACAGTGAGTGTGTAAGGCTGGCAGGTAGCACCAAAAATAATCACCATACTTCAGGAATTCCATTCCCACAAAAACATCTGCCCTGCACCACTACCTTCCGCCACCCCATGTGCCCTATCCCCCTAGCCGCCCCTCTGCCCTTAGCGGTCAAATTGTGGCCCAAGTGGCTGCTCCTCTGCCCCAGAGGTCTCGGGTGGTTTTTGGGCCATGTGCTTACATGAGGAGTTGGATGGGCAGGACGACGGGAACATGTTGACAGCCATTCCAGGGCCGATCGGGTAAGGCTGGGCCCGCTGAGTGGAGGCCATCTCAGATGTGCATAGTCAGTCACGTACATCATTGATCGTTGACTTCGGAGATAAAGGGATGAGCGGCACTGATGGGAAGTTGTAGGTAAGATATATGGGGAGACCTATTTGAATATGAGCATAGCATTACTACGTTGAAATTTTGGAAATCATTACCCCGCATATGAGTGAAGTTTGAGGCCACCTCGCATTTCAGTCGAAGTGCCATCGGAATCCTCGGAATACCACATGTGTTCATCCAGCCACTGCAGATTGGGTTCGAATGAGGCATGGAGTCTGGTCGTAAACTCTGGTACTCCTTGTTGGGAATATTGCGAGTTTGCACCACAACATTCCATGTGACGTGTCTGCATTACATAAGTAGTGCTGTAGCTAAAATTTTCCCTTGTCAAATTATAACCATCACCCACGTTTTGTAGTGCATGCTTCAGGGGAAATTCAACATAATTCGACCACACCCATATTGGATGACTCGAGTGTACTGACTCATCCTCTTACTTGCCTCCTTGAAAACCACAAAACCATATCTTATCTGAATTACCCCTGTTATGTCTGAAGACCGCGATCTAACATTCGCTCCCCTTACCGATGGGAACTATGCAGAATGGGAGATATGTATGGAAGCAGACTTGGTGGAACGAGGACTGTGGGAATATGTTTTTGGGACGGTTGTGAAACCAGAAGGTGATATGGTTGGTGCCAGGAAGGCCATTGCTGAGTACGAGATGAAGATGAGGCAGACCAGGGCCAGGATGATCAAGAGGGTCATGGCCGGTCAGTTGCCCCATATGAAGGATCTTGACCCAAAGAAGGTCTGGGCAGAACTACGGCACATCCATCAGGCTCAAGGCTTTGGTTTGAAGCTGGTGATGCGGTGTGCATTCATTAATGCAAGGATGAAGGTGAACAAGTCTCAGGAGCGACCTACCATTCACAGACATGACTACCACATTGTTGAGGGGGTTAGATTTGAGTGTTGAAGGAGCGGTAGAGAGATAAACAGTGAAGGAGATGGCATACAGTACATTGCACAGGATGTGCGAAAGGAATATGTGAAGGAGCAACACCTAAAGATGGTAACTTCCTAAAAGGACTGAGGGTGGAATTGGCGGTTGCACACAGCAAGGTGCTGATCAAACGGCTAGATGGGGCTGACGACTGTATTGGCGCCGCCCTGAACATGAGCATCGGAGTGCTGTAGTAAAGCGTTAAACACAGGCCTCATTTATCATGAAAGGGCAAAAAATATGTCATTACAAACAGTGATACACATAGGTCAAGGCCTGAAGAGATAACCATCTGAAAACTTGGCTCTACCCACAAGACTCGAGGAAGTTAAAAGAGGGATATCGACGGATAATTCACTCGAGGAGCGGTCATGGATGTTGATCTGGCTGAGAGCTCTGCTTTGGTTGGCCAATTGAACCGGATCGAGCAAAAACTGAGATAGCAAATTTGCCCTTCTGGAAACACGGGTGGCTATGTCGTCTCTAGCGGGGATGTCACTGGCCCCATAGGTTGTTAGGTAAATGACGTCTTGCACATCATCAGTGAAAAAGGTGATAAAATCCAAGGATGCATGGAGGAGACACCGTATCAGCAGGATAAGTGTCTGTCAAACAAATCTTGTCGGTCCAGTGGAATAGGCGAGCTCACCGTGGACGTACGTTGTGAATTTCACCAGATTTTATTTGTGCGGATGTCTCGATCTTCGGGAAATAAACTCTGGAACTCCATCGCGTAAGTCCGTTCTTATACTCATTGTAAACATCTCCTTTACTAATCCTATCTTTTCCCTTCACATCTCGCCCCGTTCCTTCCACCCCTCATCACAACACTGCCCACTGTCTGCCGTTCGTTCAAACGGGCGCCGTGCCACTGCGGAAGAGCAGAAGTTATGTGATTGGATGGACATAGATGGTTAATGAGTTTTTCCGACTCGGCTTGAGGGGCCACATGCGTTCTTCAACATTACCGGTTGGCAGGGTGAAAGGCATGCATTTTAGACTAGAGGCCATTGGAGTGGATGTGACCGACGACGATGTTATCCTCATGCTCACAAACGGACTACCTATGGTCTACAACCAAATCATTGTCATGTTGGATGCTGCTCATCCAGAAGATATCACACTCGAGAACATTATCACTTGGCTTGCAAATGAAGAACGGCGACAGGAGATTGAGGTTGTCAAAAGGGAAGATGAAAAGGCCAACCTTGGAGAATCCACACTTGTTGCCAAGAAAGGACGTGATGTCTCAGAGATTGTCTGGTTTGGTTGTGGGAAGAAAGGACACTTTTGCTCTCAATGTCCAGAGAGGAAAGAGGGGACAGCTGCTGTTGCACATGATTCTGATGAGTTATTTGCTTTTTAACTCATGTGGTGCTTCACTCGAGAAGGTGTGTTGGAAATATTGCAAGTTTGCACCTGTCAGGCACTGTACATACTGACAGGCCTCAGGAAAGCCGAAGGGGTCAGACGGGTAAAGGCCAAGTCCTGCAGGCTAGAAGTAGTGGCATGGCTTCAACGTGCTCGTGCGTTGCACCCTACTTCCCATGCATGCCACCGATTTAGGACAGAGGGATACCCGGGAGAGTGCCGAGAGTGTCGGCCCAGGTAAAGGACTTGGGACAGGAAAAGGGGAGGACAAGAAGGCGTAAACCTAGTTGATTTCCAGAACGAAGAACCATCTACATACATTGGCTACTTATATAGGCTAATAAGTGAGATGTGGAACAGAGTGGCACAAGGAATGGAGAACAATAAGGTATGAAGAATCATGTGGAGGTATTGTCCACAGTGATCAGGAATAGAACAAGGAATGTGGACAACAATAGAACAATAAAGTATGGCCAAGGACAAAAGAGTGAGTGAGGATAGAACAATGAGAGTGGCAGAACATAAAACAATAGGGAGTGGCTGAACATAAAACAATAGTGCCACTGCCAAGTGACAACAAAGAGTGAATGCCCTGAAGGTAAGCAGGCAAGGGGAAGGACAGGGAATAACAGAATGACAAAGGATAGAGGGGATGGGATGAGGAAAGTGAACTAAATAATGAACCGAATGTACCGGACTGAGACCATGTACTGGCGAGGGATGCCTTGTCACTGGTGTGTGGGACTAAAGGCAAGGGTTGTTCGGTCGGTATTACCGAGTGAACCAGAGCTTGGTATCTGGGGCTTGACAGCACCACAACATTCCATGTTCCTCTTTCCATCATAGTCATCAACACTGCTCCATTGCAATTCGCTCGTCTGCTCGTACATCAAATGTTTGCCATCCTACTCAACCTCAATTTTCATTTGCACATTGAATGCATCTCTGTAATTTTAACAATGTCTGACAACACTGTCATATGTATATTTCGAGTGCATATCGTCAGTGTCCTAGTTGCCAGCATAACAAACTCACACACTGCAGGCAGCACACAATACATCACACCATCGAGTCAAATCCCACCTTTGTGCTCTCAACTTCACGAGATCTTGCTGACCTAGGGCAGTGTCTGGCATCTTTTAACGATTAAAACCAGTCCTGTCTTCTTGCACGATCTGGATGAGTTGGAATCCACCGGATCCCCCTGAACCTTGCTGTCTTTAGGCATGATGCAGGGTGGTGTCACGGGCAGGTTCATATAACGGTCCCTTCACAAAAACCAACAAACAAAAACTAGGCGAATTAGAAACCGAATTGCACCGCCCACTCTGGTGTTGTGGGGGTTGACCTTCTGTCGTGTCTTCTGGCATTGTTTCAGCTCCTCACCACTGTTATCTACTCGTTAGTATTTCTGTTTGGCAATTTGTTTATTGTCTTTTCTCCTTTTTGCCCATTGTTTTGTGGCCCTGCATTTTGCCTCTTGTCATATCTTTCCTGTGCTCTTGTAACCTGTCTATGTTATTTTTGCTTTCATCTGCTGGTTTTTTCTTCCTCTGGTTTGGGGTTGTAATATATATTCCCCAGTGTGATTTCCCTCTGTTCATGAATAGATGATCTGATTGCCTATTAATCGCCTATCAAATCTCGCACAAAGGATAACGTGCTGGCGATGCTTATCAATTTTGGGAGTGATGTCGCGTCGATAGATGGTTGGTCCATCTTGCTAATCAGGTTTCAACCACCGACCCTCCCCAATTATTCAAACCAAACCCCAATCATGCCGGGATTGAAGAAAGGATGATATGGTACCACACAAATGTGTCACACTAAGATGCTGAACACAGAGAGGGGAAGGAAATACACCATAGTGCTGGACAACCAGGAAGTGATCAGAGCCACCCAAAGAGAAAGAACAACCTCTGGACAACATATCATGAATTCTTTGCATGGACAAATCCAAGGGATCATCAAACAACAGATAGGAGTGGAAATAGTGATGATGTGGGTACTGGGACATGAAGGTGTTAAGGGGAACAAGAGAGCTGATGCAGAGGCCAAGAAAGCAGAAAACGGAGAAACCAGTGAGGAATATGACATACCCATTGAGTGCAGAGGAGTCCTACTGATAAGCAAGATGGCTGAGACCCAAAGACATAATGCTAAGCTTAAACAAGAGGCAAAGGCCTCCTTCACCAGGTCCCCAAGAGCCCAATATGCACTCGAGATTGATACCACTATGCCATCAGCGGCCTTCTCGAAAGTCACCAAGGACATGCCACACTGACATGCTAGTCTACTAATATAGCTCAGGACAGGACAGAGAAGCTTGAACAAACACCTACATAGAATAGGCAAAGTGGACTCACCCATGTGCCTGGCATGCAGAAACACATAAGAAACAGTACAACACTACCTGTTCAGATGCCCAGCATACATGGCATAGAGAAGGCAGCTAGAAAAGAATCTAGGAAGAGGAGCCCATTCCACAAGGACACTGCTGGTGGGACACAAAGCGGTGACATATCTATTCAAATACATACAAGGTATGGAAAGGTTTGGAAGGATGCACAGAGACCCATCGACATAATAACAGAATAATGGAGGAGCAGAAAGATAAAAAGAGTGGGAAGTCTGGAAGTGGTGGGTGAACCAATGCATAACATCACACCTACACAGGTGTAACCAAACTCAGGGCTTTGCCTGATGAGGATGAGCAGAGACAGAGGTCAAAAGGAGGGAAAGTAACATAGGATGCACAGAGAATGTATGTACCGTCTTACATAGGGCATGGTCCCAAAAGACGAAAAATTGGATTCAAAAAAAAATTTGCCTTGGCATACAACACTACCCAACATACCCACATACAGCAAGTGGTTCCAGCGAGGCCTTCTTGCTCACCCCACAACGAGAGCCACCATGCTGCACTAGCCGAGCAAAGTGATAGACAGGCCTGATACAGGGCCCCAGGAGCGTGTGGCTGTAGATCTAGATGTCTCTGAAAGTTTCAAGGCTGAACAATTTTTAGAAAAATTTGAAACTTACAGGTCTAGAGCTAAGGAATCTTTATTGTTTCTCAAATGGCCCAGCTGAGGAATTATAATGAGGGTCACCTGGAAACGACTTAAGGAGGGAACACTCAGTGCACATAAGGAGGTTTTTGCTCATATTCTATTGATACACACAAACATGGCCCTAGACACAGCCACTATCAAAAGATCAGAAAGCAGTGACCCACATCGGGTTGACTGCATACAGATATTGTTCCCATATTGATATCATTTTTGGCAGTATGTATAAAGTCTAAGTAGAGAGAACAGAATAAATCAGCCTCACACTCACGGTTACTACATTGACCCATGTTATCGATGCCTAAGTGCGATATCCACCAATCAGGCTGATTATTCCTTAAGTGTTTTATATTGTGCTCACACTGTTTCTTACATTGCCCCTAGTGTCATATACCTGTCGTAGCATCTACGATGCTTTGTTCATCAATCGCCGGCTCCTCAAACCAGCACTTACATGAGATCAAACGGCATCGCGTCGAGGCTGAGCCTGCGTACATATACATAGTTAACACAAAAAATACTCATTCTCTAGTTACAATGGTAGTGTCATTTATCATATGAGATATCCCTCACCATGATTTCTGGGCTTTTAACCAAGATAAAGGGGTCATTTTTTCCCCTTGTATCATTCTCAGCGCATCTGATAAGGTATTAATGTCTGAGCGCCATCGGTAATCGTGGAAAAATCAAACCTCTTCTGATATCGCTCGGTTCCAATTTAAATACATTGAGTCCAAGTCTGTCTCAGTTGAACGGATCTGCCTCACTACACAAAGCAGGACTTTAGGCTGTGCCCCGATATTCCCGCCTATAAAATCCTGCCGAGTCCTGCCGAATTCAAATAAATTTTCTTCTTCCCCACCACATCCTTGAAATGCAATTCGCAGAATTATTCTCCTCTCTCCTTCCAGATTATAACAAGGCGAGTACTACTAAATTCGTCCTTTTGGGTTCGTAAACCCTTAATAAGCACCGTCATCAAGGTCACGGCCGACGCTGAGGAGAGCAACCCGACGAAGCTGACAGTGAGTAACACTTTCCGAATGCGTTTTGATGCGTTGTGCTTTCTACATATTAACCAAAAAATGCATGGAAAACCTTCCCTCTGCTGAAGGTCAGGCCACAGGTATTGCCCTCTTGGGAGACAACTTTATTCAACATCTCATATCCGGTCGTTCCCACTATACCACCTGACGTACTCGCGGTGGATGTCTACAGCACGGGTGTGGGACCCAGGGTAGGTCGTCTTCTCCCCTCATCCACACTTTCCTTCACCACCACCATCTCTCCGCAACTGTTCCACCAAACTCATTTAATGCAGGGCGGTGATGATAAAGGTCTTGGAGAAAACGCATGGATGATAGACACAGCGCATTTTCTGGTGCGTACTTATCTTGAACTGCCAGCGGGGTTGGTTGTTGATGCTATCCATCGCAGCGCTCGTCGTCGTCTTTAGATGGAACGAACCTATGCTCGACTTTTGGCTACTCGAGTTCAGAGCAGAAACACGCGGATTATTTAACGCCAAGCATGGAATAGGCCGCTCGTAAGTCACATTCAGGAAACATAATCGAGCCGATAATGCAATCTTCTTACTTAGAGGTGCTCATCCTGGAATTCTCAAAGCTCAGAATAAGTGAAAATACAAGTGAAGAGGTACCAGTTACTATTAGAACACTTCTAGCACTTGTTCACACTCTTTTTATTATGTATATGCAGAGAAAAAAGCTACCACCTGCACCACTCCTGCGACGGGTCTTGGGACACACCGAGAGCCTATCAGCCTCCCATCAACATTACACCTTCCCTCACCATCACCCTGGCCCATCACCCTCCCTATCATAGACTCGTGTCTCGACAACGAAATGATGGATGTCGACAGCGATGTGATGGATGTCGAAATCGATGCGATGGATGTTGACCACCAATGGAGGTATTCACACTTGTCTTCCGATGACCAGACCCAAAGCGACGAGATGGACATCAACGACTATTGGTGGTCGTATGAGGCCCAGGATGTCAACATGATCGACATGACGACAGACGACGACGACTTGTAGTCGCTGTCCGGGCGCGAGGTTCACTGTTCTGGACTCGATGGACTCGATGTCAAATTTTGGAGTACTCAACGCTATCAACAGGTATGAACAGCTGTTCAATGAAGCAATAGGAGAAGGGCTAACTGTACCGCTCAGCGAAGAACACTCAAACAACAACTTTATGTTTTGAGGAATGTCATACACGACTTGGCTTCTTCGAGCGTCCCTATTTCCGTCCATCCTTCGTTCCAAATACACCCCACTCGAAACATCACCTTGCTCCTCTGAGTAGATCACTGGAAGCGAACGTCACCCAAAACATCTCTTTACCACACTGAGGAGTGTTAAACTGTGTCTGGGCCTTTGTTTCAATCGAGCATGTGTCCAGGGCTTCCCTCCCTCCCTTCTCTTCTTTCCATCATGTCTTTACCACCATTTCCCCTGCAGAGGGTCCGCCCTTCACCACCACACAACGACGAGAACCGTGCGCGTCCCGTTGTTGACCTCGACCTTTTCTCGTACAACTTTCCTGGACAGCCTGCCGATGGTGTAGACCCTCTTCTTCCCTACGTTCAATGCTCACCTATCGTAGACGGATTCGACTTCCTCCGCTCCCAAGGGTTCAAAGCGGCCGGCAAGCCGAAACGCCCATGAACCCGTTCCTGATCTTCTTGCCTCGTTGTCGCATGGCAGTCACCGAACAAAACCGAATGATGTCCAATGCTGAGATATCCAAGATAATGTCCAAGGAGTGGCAAACTATGCCAATGGTGCGTTGTGCAGCGAGTATACACTCTTTTCTCCCACTTACCCTTCCCCAGTCCGAGAAGCAGTTTTACTTCGAACAGTGAAAGAAACTCATGGACACGTTCAAAGTCAAGTATCCCAACTACGTCTACCGTTGTGACCCCAAAACAGAAAAAAGAAGCGCCGCACTCGCGCGGGCCAGTACGACCCCTCTCCCCACGGCCTATCCCCACAAGACGTGACCCCAGTACACATTCGCCCGCACCCGCATATTCTCTCCTCGCATGGGCTCGCCTCCCACGCTATGGCCCATGACGGCCTCTATCACGAAGAGTTCTGCAGCGTCTAACCCGTCCACCCGCTGCACCTGCACGCCCACCACCGGCACTTACAGTGTGACCACCCTGGACACCACCATGGGCACCACCACCCAAGCCACAGGTGCTTAGATGGCGGATACCGCCTCCCCAATCCCGTCCCCTCCGTGTTGAGACTAGAGGCTGAGCTGGAGTAAGCGGAGAACGCAGGGTCGTGTCAAACGAATGGACGGGTATTTAGGTAGCCACGGTCATGCTCGACCGTGGCAGTATATAATCTGTATAGTTGATAGTTGTACCTCAGTGAATTGTCTATTCACTGAGCTCCTTCGTCTCTACCTACTGCGCCTAATAACAACACTCCGCTGCCACGTTCTGTCCCCCAAGCGACCAAGGGGTGGGCCCAGGCCCCTGCTTCGACTATCCATACCACGCCGCTTCGCATGGAGTTGGTCCAGGAGTGCCTGGCCCAGGAGCTGCGCCGCTCTCGCTCTCGGCTGCTGTATTGCTCGCAACATCCACGTACAATAATGACGACGATGCGTTCCTCAGTATCAATCGCGAAGGGTGGGAAAAGCGCGGACTTGGCCCTAATAGAACAAACGTGCCGACACTCGACCTGAGCGGCCTCGCCGCGTGCCGCGGTCTCGTGTCACATTTCCCTACCTGCCCACCCGCCCACTGCACCCGCACCATCCCTCGCATTCCTCGCACCGACCGGAGAGCATGAGTGGTAGTTTCCTACCCTGCAGTGCCGGCGCACTTGGTTATTCGCTTGATGGCGGCGGCGGAATTGGGCCGGGAGTTGGACTAGTGGGAGGAGGTGTGGGACACAGCAGCAGGTTTGGCAGTTTGGACACGAGTAGCCTGGGTCCGCGTCGGTCTGTGGGAGGTATGAGGGCGGGGTTTGGCCCGGGTATCAGTGGGAGGAGTAGTGCAAGTCCTAATCACCACACCAGTACTGGTACTCATGGGGACAACACCGGGAATGGAAGCATTGCGAACGCCATCCCGAGTAGTAATTGCGGACCATTTCAGATGTTGACGTCGCCTTTTTATCCTGGTGGATTTTGGTCTGTATCGGCTTTATCTGCGACTGCTTCCGCGTCAGTATCGTCTGGAACCGGTGCGACAGGCAGTACAAGCACGAACGTAAACGGTATCGCCAGTTGGAACCATTCCCCTGAAAGTCAGAATGGAAGCGGAGGATTGGGACTTGGACCTGAGGTTGAAGTAGTGCTCGGACTTGGTTCGGGCTGTGGAAGTGGATGAGAAACGTCGCCGAGTGCATCGAGTCCCTCGTCGTGCTTCTCGCAGCAGAGCGGAAGCGGACACGGTGGATACGGCCCCCACCATATCTACTACAGCTCCCACAAGCACTTGTTGACCGTCACATACATCCGTTCACATGCCGCACATACCCAATCACCAGACTTCCGTACACCCACTCAGCCTATCCATCCCCTGCCATCCACCTGACCCAAACCTCCGCCCAAAAAATACCTTAACCCCCTTTCTAATTTATTGTCGCAACTTCGCCCTCCTTCGCCATCTTCCTCCCGAACTAAAAAAACTCACTCCCGTGCCCTCGAACTCGCGTGTGAAAATGGGTCTTCCTCCATCTTTCTCTTCGTTCCTCATTTTCCCTGTCCTTTTTTTCTCTTTCCCTATTTCCTACTTGCCCCCCTCATCTTTGACTCGTGTCATATAAAACACAATATCTTGATCTCATTCCTGTTCCTTTAATTTTTAATTTCTCTGTCTCACGTCTTGTTCCTCTTCTGCTTCTCATACTCAAAATCTTCATTGTTTCTTGTCTTCGGCTTTGAATATAAAATACTTTGAGGGTTTTTATTTTTATTTTTATTTTTATTTTGGCAATTTGTCGTGATTGTGAAAATTAACAGTGGACATTACCAATAACAATTAATCAAGGATACCAGTAATAGTCAGACGTTGCGTGCGCGTGAGTTTCGTGCAAGAATGTGATCAATGGGGTTCGTTCTTGACGTGTGGTGTTGCGGTTCGGTGGAGTGAATGGTTTCAGGTAAGTCACTTGTGATGCAGACCCCATGGGAATAGAAAACAAGTTATCATTCGGTACAGCGACAAATCCTGCTACAAATCCTGCCGTACGGGGGTATTCCAAGTGCAAAATCTTGTGAACTGTCCTGATGTTACGCGTTGTATATACCACGTATTTTTTTCAGGCATCGCATCGCGCGAGGATCAGAGCGTGGAACATCCATCAGCATTTGTATGACCGAGGCGGTAATAATACAAGAGATATGCATCATACATTATATCAGGGAAGAGAATTTTTTTTTACAGTGGTTGTGAGAAGGAAAAGACAATGAAAAGAAATAGTGTACACACATAGGACCTCTGTGCCTCAAGAGCAAACATGTTTGATGAGGGTGATGGCTGACCAGGCCTCTGATAGCCCTACAATGCTTGACAAGCATTAGGCGGCTCATGACAGCAAACAGCGATAATGTCAAGACGTGTAGGGGGCTTCACCTGAAATGACGTTAAATCAGACCCAATAATAATGGCGATGATAAACTGGTGAAAAACCAGCTTGAGCTTATCAAAAATATTATGGGTAATCATCTGGACATCTTCGACCTCAGATGATGTTAATATCCATCTTGTCGCTTTCCATCTTATGAGAAGAAGGTGCGCACGAAGGGGGCTACGAGTACGTCGGCGAAGGGCGAGAAGGAGACCATTCTTCATCCACGTCCATCGCGTCGCCGTCGGGACTGAAGTCTGTGTTATGGGTAGGGATGAGCGACGGTGCTAGCGATGGAAGGTGTGGAGGTGATAGGCGTCCGCTAACCTCAGAGCGCGCCCCATAATCCGTCTCAGAGAGTGGTGGAAAGAGAAGTCGTATTCGTATTCTGCGCAATCTATACGCCATAAAACCAGTAAGAACTTGTGTCTGATTTGTTACAATAGGCAGTCCGAGGAACGTGTACCTCACCCACTATTCGGGTGTGCATCTATTCTGAGCATCTCAAGGGAGAGGGACAGAGCCTTTAAGTCTGGAAGGCGAACCTTGGACGTGCTCGGGACAGGAACGCCACGTTCGGAGGCCCAATATCTCTGAACAATTGAGAAAATAGAAGGTTCTGCGAGAGAAAAACTAGATGCAAACACAGACATATTCCATACTATCACTCCTGGTCTTCACATTTTATTCAACGATAATCTACCAACTCACCTATACGATCTCCATCAAGTCCTATTACCATTCGACGCGTTATTCAAGATCTATTCCAAATCGGCAATCAGCGCAACATCATAGGGCCGACCAGCCTTACAGAATATGTTCGATTTTATAGCATAGGGTATATTAGTATGTACTTTA
Organism: Gomphus sp. MG54; assembly: GCA_003314385.1. Taxonomy (NCBI): domain Eukaryota; kingdom Fungi; phylum Basidiomycota; class Agaricomycetes; order Gomphales; family Gomphaceae; genus Gomphus; species Gomphus sp. MG54. Next base: position 21,024 of record QLPG01004689.1, read on the forward strand.
TTATATTCCATTGTCTTTTTCTTTCCCCAATGCCTGTATATAATTATTTTCCTATGTGATATCATGTATGCTGCATCCATGTCTCACTTGGTTTTTTCACCTCTCCCTGGTGTAATATTTAGTCTGTGTATTGTGAAAACAAAGTGATATCTCATTTTGTCATTTCTCACAAGGCTGAATCGTTGAAAGTCTGATTTATTGATTTATTCTGCCTAAATTGGCAGATGATTCCTACAAGCTTAATTCATAAACTCTTAGAGTCTCAATTTTGTTATATTAAGAGTCTCATTGATTCTTGAAGATGACAACTATTACTCTGCAAGGTTTGAAGTTTCGAAGAACTCTAATTCGTCTTCAGCCGGATGCGGGATGCGGGATGCCATTTTGGGTGTTGTACAAGTACGGATCTGAATAAAGACAATTATTATAAGCCTGATGCACCCGAATACCTAGAGCCGCTGACCAACCCTGGCTTATCCAATGACCCAGAGTCACGAGCTGGGACTGAGGGATTAGACGGCCCAGCGGAGGTGGGGAAACACGTCGGCACTTGTCCAGAAAACGGAATGGAATTTTGGACGCTGTACACATACGGACCTGAGGGGAAATACTTATGATACCTTATTGCCCCCTAAAGCCTAGAGCCACTGTCCGGTCCTGGCTTTCCAAATGAGCCAGAGGAACTAGCTGGGCCTGAAGCAATTGACGGCTCAGCGGAGGGAGAGAAACTTGTCCAGAACACGGAATGGCATTTTGGTTGCTGTGAACAAATTTACCTGAGAAAAAGTATCATTATTATTATAACCTGATGCGCTCGAATACTAGAGCCGCTTGCGGATTTTGACTCACACCGAGCCACTATCTGGGACTGAACCATTTGACGGCCCGACTTAGGACATCGACGGTGACAAGGACAGAAGCTCTATAATCTTTTGGTCAGCACGACGACGGTATCCACTATGCAAATCCATAGAGGGATTAGGGCTCACCCGTGGCTTGATGACAGCGATGAGATAAGGGAGTACCGCCATAGGTCCCTCCGAGGTAGTCGCCTTTGAAGATGGGAATGAGTGCTTATGCAATTGCATGCAGGGAGGGACGGGGGCACTCACACCATCATGGGATTTGGCTTAAATTCATTTGGTTTGGAGAGTCCCTGATACACCTTTGGCATCTTGCGATAAAGTTGTGTGGAAGAAGGAAACTTGCTCAGTGAGAGGCGGAAACTGGCGGTTTGTGCCAGGCGGGAGTACATCCTAAAGCCGGGCCATGTTACCAGCTTGTATGACACACAGATATAATTAATTATTGATAGATTCAGCCCAAGTTGAAGCGTATAAATTTAGAATGACTGAAAGAGGAGGGACCAGTGACGTTGATGTAGCTCATTGAAATTAGCCAGACTTCTAGTACATTGGTGGAGCAAGTGAATTTAAAGCTGGTGTGATACGCATCTGAATATTTTTCTGAGTAGTAGTAGCTGAGGCCAAAATGTAAAATTTTGAGTTGACAGAGAAGCTGAGGTCCGCTGAGAACCGGGGGGAGATTGTGGTCGCAAAGTTTGGTCCACAGACACCAGACACCGCCCCAGGCCGTACGTAGCAGGGCTGTTCAGAAACTTCCATTCAGGCCCTCGCTACGCTCCTCTTGCTCTTGGCCACCACCTCCCACCCAGGTCTCTGCGGTGTACTGGCTTTACATCTCTTGTTTCCCTCGGCACTTTTCACCTCGAACCACCACCATGGATCGACACACCAATCTCTCCGTTTGGTCAAACACGCCACCTGCTTCAAATATGCTTTTCTTGGTATTTCGTTTCAAGCATTCCTTTGCCTTCAATTCTACTCGTTTATGGTCGCTTCCTCGACGTTGTCCTCCTTTAATGTTTTCTTTTCTTTTTGATTTTCTGTTCAGTGGGTCTCGCCAAGGTCTGTTGTGATTAACTCCCGTGATCTCTCTGCGCGTGCTACTTTTTTTCTCCGTACCGACTGAACTGCCCAGCGCTCTGCTTCTTTCAGACGTTCTATTCTGCTAGCAGTATCGCACTGGGAACCTCGTGCATTGTTCTCATGTAAGTTTTAAACTCTTTACCACTTATTCAAGTGCCCGCTGACAGCTACTGCAGTATTGTGCTAAGTATAACTACCATATTTCGTCTGCTTGTAAGGTACAGGGGCGAGCGATGCAACTTTGGGACATGATCCTCTTTCTTTATCCGAAGGTGAGCATCGCAAGCTTCTTGTGTCATTGTCTTCTCACCTTTTCCGTCTCTGTTGTCTGCTATCAAACCAACTTGATCTCGGCCATGCTGGTCAACGATCCTAGTGCTCTCTGCTCTCTTCCCGTACGGGAACCTCTCTATCTTGGCTGCTGTGTACCCATTTCTCTCCTTTTTTGGACTTTGGCCACTTTGATGCCACTTATGGAACCCTGTCATCAAATTTGTTTTACGCGCGGCAAAGGTCGCTGTTGGTTTCTCGTGTTGGTTCTTTTGCTCCCGCTGTCCTTTATTTCCTGTCAATGCCTTTTAATATTTCTCTCGCCTCCGCTCTGTCTGCTGTAACTCCTACAAATCTTTCTGCTTGTAAACTCTTTCCTTAAACAACCTTCTCCATCTCCCCAATTCTCTGCTGTCGCAGCTATACTGCTGCTTCTGCCCGTTTGCTTCTGTCACGCTCATGGACCTTGGCCTCGCAGGTACTCACTCTAACATATGTCTTTTTCTACACCATCTCTCACCCAGTTCTCTGCGGTCCTACTTATTTGTCTTTTTTTTTTTCGCCACTTTTCACTTTCAACCACCGCCATCGATCGCCACAGGTTAATGTCTTCGTTTTGTCAAGCACCCCACCTGCTTTAAATCTACTTCTCTTGGTATTTCTTCTCGAGGATTCCTTTTCCTGCTATTCTACTCGTTTATGGTCCCTTCTTCGCTTTAGGACCCCCTTTAGTTTGATTTTCACTTCAGTGGCTCTCGTCGACGTCCATGATGTGCTTCGATCATCTCTCTGCGCGTGATACTTCTGTTCCTCGTACTGACTGAGTTGGGCAGTCTTAACACTTAACGTTCTTCTTTCCGACAGTTTTTTTTTTTTTTGGTGCTGTTTCCCGAAAAAGGTTGACAAGCTTGTGCAGTTCATCAGGAGACAACAAGACCCAAGACCGCCCTGGGATTTCCTTGTTCTCACTTAAGTTTTAAACTCTTCCATTTATTCAAGTGGACGCTGACAGCTACTGCGGTGCCTTGCTAGGCATGGCTATCACATTTCGTCTGATTGTAAGGCATGGGGGCGAGCGATGCAAGTTTGGGACACGATCTTTATCTGATTTTGATCTACAGGTCCTCCATCTGCTCTTTTGCTGTTGAACCATACCTTTCCGCCAAGCTGGTCCTGCCTCAGCTATCATAAATCTATGTCCTTCTAGGTTGCAGAGGTGAGTATCGCAGATTTCTTGTGCTACTATCTTCTCATCTTCTCCGTCTCTATTCTCTGCTATCAAAACGAATTGATAAAACGACTTCATATCGGCCATGCTATTCAACGATCCTAGTGCTCTCTTCTCTCTGATTTACGGAAACATCTCGATCTTGGCTGCTGTGTACCCGTTTCTCTTTTCTTGGACTTTGGCCAAATTGATGCAACTTAGGGGCCCCGGCCATCAATTCCGTTTTACGCGGCAAAGGTCACCGTCGATTTCTCCTATTGTTTTTTTTTTTTTGTTCCCTCTGTCCTTTGTTCCCTGTCAATCCCTTTTGACCTTGCTCTCGCTTCCATTTTACCTGCTGTAACTTCTATAGGTCTTTCTGCTTGAATACTCTTTCCATAACCTGCATCCCTCTAATGGCCTGCTGTCGCACCTGTAGACTGTAGCAAACCGTAACAACACTGTTGCTACTATGACTGAGATACATCTCTCTGATTCTATCACTGTGTTTGTCGTATTGCTGTCTTGTCAATTTGCCTTCTATTGACACCCCATGATTTGAGCTTCGCTGTTCTATGATGGCTCGCCTTTCCAATCCTTTCCTGCCTGCCCTGTCCCTCCGCCTGCTTCATCCGCCGCATTCTCTGTCGTCAAACCCATTGACCTTGGCCATGGTTATGACTGCTACAGAGGTGAACGACACTACCTCCACCGTTTGTCTGCTATCAAAGCCCTTGATCTCAGCTCTGCTATTTATACCGTTGCTCTTGCGATTCTTTCTCCAGTAAGCTCGACCATGACTCGGCCATATCTATCTGGTCATAGACTACAGGGTACAGGTTCTGTTTCTGACATTCCTTTGTTTCCTTCTGCTCGTTCTGTCCTGTTTTCTACTATCGACACCACTTGATCTTGGCTCTGATTCTATTCGAACTTCCCCAAATTCATCTCCTAGCACACTCCCTGCCTATGACTGCTCCCTCTACCTGTTTCTCTCCGCTATCAAACCTACCCACCTGGCTCCAAGTTGGACCATATGATCTGGTTTACTCTATTGAGACTATCATTGGTTTTTCGTACAGCTCTCTTTCTCTCTGCTCATTGCTTCTCTGTCTTTGACATCACTTGACTTGGATTTGCTCATGGTGCTACACCAACTATTCCCAGTGGAGAGGAGAGATGAGGGCTGTGTTGCAGAGCAAGAGAGTGTGGCAGATTGTCATTGGAAGGAGGGTCAGGCCTGTTGATGCTGTCAAGGCAGCCATTTGGGATGAGGAGGCATCTATGGCAGCTGGAGACATCTTCTTAGGTGTTCAGCTTGACTGAGGATCCAGTCAGGATGTGGTCAAAACTCAAGTTTGTACACCTTCAGGAGCCTTTTACCATTGCTCCTACACCTATACAGCTCCCTGCTTCATCTACTAGCTCTATTACACCCCAAACAAAGTTTTGTGCACTCTGCACACACCAGGGACATTCCCAGGACATCTGTTCTCTTGGTCTGTGATGGCCAGAGCATTCTGATCTGAGGCTGAAACTCTAACAGATCAAACATGAGGATGCAATTCCTTTCCATTCAAACAAGTTCCAAGCTTCAAGAGAAATATGAACATAGCATGGAATGCAAATAAACTGAATGAAAAAGAAACCTCTAACAAGCCCCCATTCAGAAACCCTAACAGGTCAAACATAAGGATGCATTTCCTTTCCATTCAACAAGTTCCAAGCTTCACATTCTACATCTGTGATATACAAAATGAAATATGATTTGTAATTTGAAAACTTCATGGAGTGAAGATCGAAGATGGCCCAATGCAGCCATATGTGCAGTGCATCTGCATATATGTGGGTAAACGAATTTAGGGGAAATTTCACAGAGGGAAATATGAAAATAGCATTGAATGCAAAATAAACTGAATGAAAAATAAATATCTAACCAGCCCCCATTTGCATGGCTCTGGCCATCACAGATGTAGAATGTGAAGCTTAGAACTTGTTTGAATGGAAAGGAATTGCATCCTCATGTTTGGTCTGTTAGAGTTTCAGCCTCAGTTAACAAGACAGACACAAAAGAGGAATGGACTTGCCTGCGCCATTGGAAAGTCTGACCTTCTCGGCTAAATATAGCTTCTCCACAGATGGTCTTGGGGTTTCTACTGTCATAGTAATTCCTGTTATAATTCCAGGACAGTGATCCAGCTTGTTTTTTCATGTGGTCATGAACATTGTCGACGACGACAAATTGATGATTTTCGTCAACATAGCCAATGTCACCCAAACCGACCCCATGAATGACAGCACTGAACCTGAATTTCATGTACTGCATATCCTCCGCTAGCCAGCCTCGCTCAAAAAATGCAGCCCCCACCATAGGAAGCGTGATTTCATCAAATTGACATCGAAGGATGTCCACGAGGTCCTCAGTGTGGCAAGTCCACCATGAGGAGCCAAGCATGAGCTTTCCCATCCAGTTGGTGGGGTTAGGATAGTATTCGCCCCACAGTTTCCTATAAACAGATAATGTTATACCATGAATGTACAATATCTTCGAATACTGACCCCGGCAGGGTACCGCGCATTTCAAGTAGAATATCTCTAACAGACTACCGTCATCCATGAGCACGATTGAGATCATCTATCGGCAAATATGGCAACTTACATATCCATGTCTGTTTCTGTCTCCACTTGATAATTCACCAGCATATATCAGTTTCCACTGGGGTCGATCATGTCCTCTCTGCACAGTAACGCAAAGGCCATTACTCTAGAGATTGTCAGAAAGGTTAAATTCAGAAAATTAATTAATTACAATTCAAAAAAAAGGGAACACAAATCCTCCCGACAGTTGAGATCTGCCAACGCCTAGTCATGGATAATATTATAAATAATTATATGAGGCACTGAGTGTGTCATACCAGAACTGAGGTCCGCTGAGCCAAAAAGTGCATCAATACCAATACAACCTCATATATGCCATCACAAACCATGTCATAGAGTCCATATATAAACTCCACTGGGTTTGATGAAAGCGTCCATGTGACCCAACTCTCCAAACTCTGGAGATTTTTTCCTGGCAAGTTATATACTGCAAACGGGATCCTGCAGGTGATTCTATTTGCTCCAATGAGCTGCAATATTGAAGGATCCCTGCATTCAAACGATCAGCAATCGTTATACTTAATCTCCAACCACAACTCACATGATATCTCTGCAGAAAGAGATGTCTCGCTGTTAAGTCCGCGTGTCAGGCGCTTAGCTAGTACTTCCGAAGGGGTTATTCGGGCTAGTGCGAAGGTCCGTAACGGGGCCGAAGACCGAGATGGAAGTCGGACGGACTACAGACGGGGACGGAGGTGCCGGAAGCTTAGGGTAGGTCGCGGAATAGGTCAATCCGGTTACTGAGGTGTTCGAGGTCGAAGGGACTTGGCTTCAACTTATGTGTTGCGCCCTCCTCGATCATCTGTCCCTAATTTTGGAAGGGAGGCGAGAGTTTACCGGAAATGAATCGGAAACTGGTGGGAGACTAAATCGATATTCGTACTAGCGAACAGTCCAGTCGACTGTGAGACTATATACATGTAACGCTCTTTGTACTAACTTTAGCCGGTCATAAAACCAGGAGGAAGGTAGTACAAGGGGTTAATATAAAAGAGAGAACAAGGGAGTGAGGTACGTGATAGTCTTGCGCGTCGGTTATCAAAGTATTGAGTCCTCGGTCAGGAGCGGACTCGGGAACGGTGTCTCGGTCAGACATGGAAACGCGGTGTCTCGGACGGGCGTGACGGGGACGGGATCCACAGAAACCGTTTTTCGTCCTTTCGGTCGGAGGTCTCGGAAGCAAGTGATTGTGGGGGTTAGTGTGGGTTTGTTTGAGGGCATGGGCTATAACACTTGCTCAAACTACAACACGATGAAACAATGGCGAAGAGTCTGGAAGACAATGAGGGACTTAGGAGGGTTGTCTTCTGTTGAGAGGGTGAGCCATGATATGTTTTCACAAGAACTATTCCACCATCAGGTCGGTTCGCTTTATGCAGCTTGACTGTGACCGCGGCGATAGATGACTCGCTCAGACTCAGATAGACGTCATAGAGATTTATCATCTCAAGAAGGTTAATATCATCCCATGTATAAGTTCATATCTGTAATTGGGCATCAGCACCCTGAATTTCCAAAAATACTTTAATATTACATGCATTGGGATCATCCAGGGAGCCTGAGGACATGGGTATCTGACTATCCATCCCTTCAAGGTGCATGTGGTATCAGGATGGAATCAATGGCTGGAATAAAGTATAATCTCACTGCCAAAATTTAAATTCACATTTTCTTTGGCATCTGCAATAGACAATGTGACCTGTTTCAGCACTTCTTATATGCTACATTGTTCAACAAGTGGGTTCACAGATTTGGCTCTCCTGCATCTTGAAGTTTATCAATGGTGAAGACATGGATTGTGATTTGGTAAGGTATGAAGTGTAGTATAAACGTTAGGGATGCTAGATGATTTGTACCAGGTGGCATATCACAGATATTGCCCCTACAAAGCTTTGATTGACACTTAGTGTCGCTCCTGCTTCTCTGGTGCAGCCCTCAGAGGAGTTTCATAAAATTTGTTGGGAAATAGATGAGAGGTAGAAACATTCCAGGTGCATGTGCAAGAAATGATAAGAGTTCCAGCAACAATAATAATGAGTTTATGATGAAGGAATGAATGGAAAAAGGACGTACCCAACATGTAATTATTTAGCCTTAGATTTCCGTTTCTTATGGGTGATTGAGGGATTGTTTGACGGAGCACTCATAACCATTGAGTTTCTTCTAGCAGTAGCAGGCAGTAGTTGGTTAGGAAGATGATTAGTGGCGGCAGAGATCGCAGCCCCTTCCATATCTGCATCTCTGTTCCACATGTCCGAATCCTTCCCTCCAACAGAGACCAAATTAGAGCCCTTGGACCCCTCTGCAGCCTCACATATCCCATGCTCTATCCATCCCTCTGGGTTGTATTCTTCATTCTCCTGACGTTGAGGCATACTCGAGTTGTGGTGTTTATTTTCCCAGCCATGGATGGAACTTAGAACATTCATGGTGATGAAGCATGGAGGCGAAGGTAGAGATGGTTCGAGAGGTAGAAAGCTGGTGTTATACACAAGTTGATGAGGACTGTGCAATCTAGCGTTGAAGCACAGCTCTGTGCCAACCTCTGGGGGCAGTGCAGGCTGAATTGTCCAATGTCCCATAGGAGGTAAGCGGTGGTTGTTGAACTTTAAAGCTACTACCTGCCACAGCAACATTGAACGAGTAGCGTTCAGATGTCTAGATCGGGTCAGATTAAATGTTATGTATTGCCATATTTACTAGCCTTGGCTCACCATTGAAACATGTACTTTAAACGAGATATTTTGGAAACAACGTGAATTTCAGAGCTGTTCATTACCTGGTACCGGGGATTCAGTGGGACGTGCCTGTAGAAGGTGAATTAGGAGAGTTTAGAAATAGCATGAACTCATAATGAATGAAATACTGGACTGATACCAGTGTTAGGGATTGCTTAATAGTCATACAACTATGGTAATAAGCAGTACTGGAACAACGAGACAACATCAAGGGGACAGCGCGATGCGTGAGATAAACGGAGAAATCATAATTGGGCAGTTATATGATACAACTTGTGACAAAAACCCATGTCGATGATATCTTGTTTTGTGTGAAAGAGGGCACGCCCAGAAGATCTGGAAACTGAAAAAAAAAATGCTTGAAGAATCTGGACTGATTTTAGTGAGAAAATCTTCAAATTACAAAACAACATAGGATGAGTACCAATATTCTTCAATGAACGAGATCAATATTACCGCCTCACCGCCGCTTGACCTTTGTGTTCGAATCTTTGGACAGTGCAACGACCATGAGCTCTAGATGATAACAGAGACTAAATCCCTAGTGTATAATATAACAAATATAACTCAGTTGAGAAAAGGGATATTAACTGATATTGAAAGAGATGCTACCTATAACAAATATAACTCAGTTGAGAAAAGGGATATCAACTGAGGTATAGTATGTAGGTCTGCATATACTTATACGAGGGAAGAAAGACAATAAGGGGTCGTGACAATAAGGAATCAAGAATGGGAAAAAGAGGAAAAACAATGGGGATGAGAACAATCGACGAGTCATTTAGTTAAGAACAATAGAAGGAAAACAAGGGTTCTGAGCCTGTGCTAGCCTCCATTTACAACACTCCCCCTGCCTAAGTGGGCTCCTTATGATCATATAGTTGAAGGGCGAGGCAATGTTTCTCATGGTTAATACAGGAGAGTTGCTTTGTTAACATGTCAGCAGGGTTATCAGTGGATGCTACTCGTCGAATGTCAATATTGCCATCTTCAATATTGCCATCTTCAATGTGTTCACGAATGTAGTGATAACGAATGTCGATGTGTTTGACCCTGGCGTTATGTTTCGTGTTCTTTGTGAATGAGACTGGGGATACCCTACTTCATCCATAGCTGAGTACATCTATAGTATCTGTTTCATTCCTCTTGTGAGAGCCATGTATTCAGCTTCCATAGTGGAGAGAGCGACGGTGGGTTGATATTGAGTTCCCCAAGCCATTGGTCCACTCGCCTGGACAAAAACATGTCCTGAGCATGATCGGCGATTGTCCAAGTCTCCTCTGTAATCTGCATCCACATAACCTATTGGCTTCAGATCTTTGTTGCTTCCTCCATAGGTAATTTTGTAATTGATCGTGCCTTTAATGTATTGCAAGACATGCGTTAAGGCATTCCAATGTGTCCGTCCTGGGTTGGAAGCGAATTTGGAGAGGGTAGACATGGCATATGATAAATCTGGGCATGTAGCAATTTGAGCATACATAATTGAACCAAGAAGCTCACGATAGGGTTTGTTTGCCATGAAAATGCGGTCTTCCACTGTAGTTGGTCCCATGGCTCATGTAAGGACTATTCCTGTTGGTAGGGGTGTTCCACATGGATTGCACTTGGCCATTCCAAACCTGTCCAGGACACGCTCTAGATATGCGCATTGTGAAATGCTGATCATCCCTGCCCCTCTGTCCCTATTGATCCAAATACCTTGAACTAGGTTGGCTTCGCCTAAGTCTTTTGTCTCATATGTCCAGCCTAGTTCTTCTTTTGCATGCTCTGCTTCCTCTTTTGATGAAGATACACCCATTGTGTCATCTGTATAGGTACTGGTAATAGTAATATCATTGTTGGCATGTCTTGACCGAACGGCTGGGTCAGCTTTGGATTTATAATATCCTAGTTGTCCCATCTCCTTGTTTAATGCTTCTGCCCAGTTATACGCGCCATCCATTGTCCCATATAGTGTTTTGTTAAGTTGCTCTACTTTTCCCTCTACTCTTGCCCCATCTGGTAGTTCAATATGTGTTATTGCCTGTGGGTGTGAGTTCAGGTATGCTGCCACATAGTCAACCTGCCAGGCTTCCATATCTAGAGCTGCTGCAATGGCAAGATTCATACACAATGATTCATATCTCACCACCAATGCATAGGTCTCAAAGAAATCTACCCCAGGTATCTGTGTGAAACCTTTTGCGACCAAACGTTCTTTCTGTGCAATTAAATCCCCATCTGCATTGTACTTGAGGTAATCTGGTCATTTGCTGGGTAGACATCCACTTCATACATGGTACTGACACTCTTCCCACACATAAATGGTTTGTTGGTTTTGTCAATGAATGTGACACCTTTGCTGCCAAAGATTGAGTAACAGCCAGCCTCATCAAGTCATCCAATAGACATCAGCTTATGTCAAGTACACATACTGAGACCTGTTTATTCGGCAGTGCCGACTGAGCAGCCATCCTATGTATATGACCAAGTGGCCATGCCGCATACATATCACTTGGTCTGCCGGCCTTGGCTTGGCACATCCACCACCCATATGCCTACTCCTCACCCCTCGGTCCATCTCACCTCGGGACTTCCTGTCCTTGTATTATCCTTGGCTGCGACTCCATTGTTTCATAGTCGACCACTCCCTATTGTCCTATCCTTGGTTACACCTCTATTATTCTATCCTTTATTGTTCTATGCCCATTTGCATTCCTTCATTCTAATTTTACTTGTTGGGGACAATAACCACATGCTCTGCATACCTTATTGTCTCACATTCCTTATTCCACATGTTGCTTCTTAACCTATATAAGTAGGACATGCATGTACATATTTCCTCATTCTGGGTATCAACTAGGCTTAGGCCCTTCTACATTCTTCCTCTCTGTTAAGTCCTCAACTCGGGCCAGCCTTACCAGCATCCTCCTGAGTATCTGTCTGTTGCAAATTGGTGGCACACATGGCAATTAGGGCACAATGCACGAGTGTGTTGAAGCCAACGCCACTACTCTTGGCCTGCAGGACTTGGCCATTGTCTGCCCGACCCCTCAGCAGTTCCAAAGTCCATCAGTACCTAAAACCTGACAGGTTATGAGATACCTCAGGGGTATGCAACGCATTTTTGAAGGTAATGTTGATTATCCTCCCATCAAAAACTACTTGCTTTCTGACAGATCCAATACCATATATTTTGAATGTTCCCCCTACAGTGGCTGTTGTCCCCTTTTTTCATCAAATGGCCTATATGTTGAAAAAACGCTAACATTGACGAAGCAGTGGTCGCTGGCTGCAGAATCAGCATATGTCACGATATGGGGTATGTGGTGGTGAGCTTGTTGGGTCATAAAAGCATAAAAGCTCTCTCCAGAAGTGGTAGTTGCAGGCCCCATAGGTACCAGTGCAATGTTGGCAGTAGCTGTGGTCTGTGGTTCTGACTTTGAAGTGGGTGTGCTGGTGACATTGCCCTTTTTCTTCCACCAGTCAGGGTATTGGCCTTCCATCCCTCCTCCAGGTTTAAAACATTGTCAATAGTATGTCCAACTCTTTGGCATACTGAGTTTGAGCAGGTGAGGGAGCTATGCACTGTCTTTTGCTGTGTCATTGCGAGTGCTTGGCTGGTTTGTGGGTTGATTTTCTGTGGCATGAGAGGGTAAGATCATGCATGATAAGTTTTGCAATAACATCTGCTGATGTTTTTTGCTCATATAGTGTGCTTATATAAATTGACCATTATCTGGGCATTGACCCAAGTACGATTGTTTGAAACTCGGAGTCATCAATCTTGCTGCCTTGCCCGGGTACTTTTTCCCAGGCTTCTCAAAGGGTAGCAATGTGTGTGGTAATGTCTGCACCATCAACATGCCTAATTGACTGTAGTGCGTTTTCAGCATTTAAACATCCAATGTCTGAGGCAGTGTAAGGGCAACCTAGGCAGGCGTTCTACCCTAAGGCGGCGCACTGGCGAAGGGGGATCCAAAGATTTAGTATAGTGCCTAATACATGGGGGCTAGCCTACCTGGCGAAGGGGGATCCAAAGAGAAAACTCTAGGGGACCCTTCGCCCACTGACTACTGTATATAAGCACCGTCTCTATAGCGCTCCGCGCTCTATCGGGCATCACTCTCCTTGCCGACCGGGAAGTTC
>QLPG01004690.1:0-18954 GCA_003314385.1 Gomphus sp. MG54
GGTACGGGGGTACCGTGGATGATGATCTGGACATGGTCAGTACTGCTGAGGATGATCCTGAACTGGAGGGCATCTCCAGGGGTGACGGTTGGTTGGTCACCGGGGGGTTCACAAGGAACAGGTTGGTCATACTCGAGCATGGGCGTAGGTCTGTGTTCAAGAATCTGGAGTCCAAAGAGGGTTCTGGGGGGTGCGCGGGGGTCTGAGGCGTCTGAAAACTTGGTCCAGGGACGGGTAGTTCTTGGGGGACAGATGCACCCACTGAGGAGGGAGGCATGTGCAGGTTCTTCTTCATCAAAAAGACAGATGGAGATGCCTGGGTGATTGTCTGTAGGGCTTGTGAACGTGTGATTGGTCTTGAACCCATGACGATCAGGAGTGTGAGTACGAATATACTGTTAAGTCTGCGTGTCAGGCGCTTAGCTAGTACTTCCAAAAGGACTATCTGGGTTAGCGTGGAGGTCGGTAATGGGGCCGAGGACCGAAGATGGAAGTTGGATGGACTACGGATGGGGGCAGAAGCGCCGGGAACTTAGGGTCGGTTGTGGAATGGTTCAATCCGGTCACTGAAGTATTCAAGGTCGAAGGGACTTGGCTTCAACTTATGTGTTACGCCCTCCTCGATCGTCTGTCTCTAATTTCGGAAAGGAGATGGAGTTTACCGGAAATGAATCGGAAACTAGATGGTAGACTAAATCAATATTCGTACTAGCGAACAGTCCAGTCGACTGGGAGACTATATACATGCGACTATCCTTGTACTATCTTTGCCGGTCATAAAACAAGGAGAAAGGGAGTCCAAGGGGTCAATATAAAAGAGAAAACAAGGGAGTGAGGTACGCGATGGTCCTGCACATCGGTTATCAAAGTATTGAGTCTTTGGTTGGAGATGGACTCAGAGATGGTATTTCGGTCATGACAGGGACAGGAGCGTGAACATGGTTTCTCGGTCAGACTTGTTGGGAACAGGAACTATGAAAAATAATCCTTCGTCCTTTCGGTCGGAAAGGTCTCGGAACAGAGGTGGGTGGTTGTGGGGGTTAGTGTGGGTTGTTGGAAGCATGGGCTATAACAACATGCATGTATATATTTCCTCATTCTGGGTATCGACTAGGCTTAGGCCCTTCTACCTTCTTCCCCTCTATTAAGTCCTCAACTTGGGCTGGAATCATCAGCATCCTCCCAAGTATCCATCTGTTGCAAATCAGTGGCATGCAGGGGAATTAGGGTGCAACACATGAGTACATTGAAGCCAATGTCACTACTCTTGGCCTGCAGGACTTGGCCATTGTCTGCCCGACCTTTTGACAGTCCCAAAGGCTGTCAGTTCCCAAAGCCTGACAAACTATTTACATACATGAGCTACTTATATAGGTTAAGAAGTGAGATGTGGAATCAGGGTAGCATAAGGAATGGAGAACAATAAGGTATGAAGACCATGTAGAAGTATTGTTGTTTACAATGTTCAAGAATAGAACAAAGAATGTAAACAAGAATAGAACAATGAAATATGGCTGAGAATAAAATAATAGGAGTGTGGATGAAAATTAAAACAATAGAAAGTGGCCAAATATAAATCAATAGGGCCATGACCGAAGAAAAAGTGAATAACAAATGTCCCAAGGGGAAACAGGTAAGGGGAGAGAAGGAGAATAGAAGAATAGCAAAGAATGGAGGGGATGGGATGAGAGGAGTGAACCAGATGATGAACCAAATGTACTGAGTCAAGACCATGTACTAGTAAGGAATGACTTGTCACTGGTGTGTAGGATTAAATGGTAAGGGTTGTTCGGTTGGTATTGCCAAGTGAACCAGAGCTCGGTATTGTGTACTTGAAAATTACTGATTCTAGGTAGAGGACAAAGAAATAGGGGGGTAAATGTTTTGGGGAAAATTAAAATTTATTGTTATTATTCTAATACACATTTTATTGTATACTAAATCCATCTACACACAGCCCTTCCCAGAGACACATTGACTGGCAAGTCAATGATGATACAATGTGACCTGAATGTGGTAGACACATGACACGGATACAGTGCATGCATGATGCATGTATGAGAATGATGCAGTGGCTAGTTCTAACCTACAGATGATATAACTAGAGTTTCATCTTCAAATGAGGGAGGCAGAATAAGCAAGGGAGGAGCTAGAGATGGATGTGTTGCAACCATAGAGCACAGCCAGGCTACTAGTCGCTAGTAGCTGGCCTCTGTACATAGAAGCTTAGGCTAAGATATGTTGATTTATTTATTCAAACCCAGCTAGGCTACTGTACCAGTTGTGTTAGGGTGACACTATTGACAAGGTCACAAAGACAATATAATCCTATATTTATGAGCTGAAAGGGGATATTCCATCTGGTGTAGTGGTAATCCTCAGTTTATACAAGGTCTAATACCAAGAAATACATGTAAAGCTCACCTGGTGTAGCAGTAGTCCTCAGAGATCAAGCTGAGGAGTCACTGTCACACCAGTCACAGCCCTGTGCCCTACTCCGGCACTTATTACATAACCAATAATGCGAAATGGAGATCATGTAAATGGGGAAAGATTGACCAAACCCTGACATCACCCCCCTCTCAATGCACAGTGTCTTGACATGGGCCTTGGAGAATAAGTTCAGCGGAAACATCCCATGAGATACCCTCTCATTCCATCCCATAAAGAGGAGCAGGGAGAGGCTCTACTCAGTTCGACCCTCTCTCTACCATACAGTGGGAGAGTGAATTGGCGGACAGGTTGCATGAAGTTAAAGTTCTAGAACAGTGCTTCCTGTGTATCCTCTCCTGCGTCATTATGAGACACTCCTCCTGTGTAAAGGATAATTAGATGGGGAGTATGGACTAGTTGTTAGACTAGTTGCTATGATACAAGGATTTGTAGCTACAGGGTTCCTGGCTAATATTCTATGTGAATATATGCTCTCACGCAGATGGTGCACGGTGGGTCAATCATATGTAAGCACTGGTCTGAGGAGCTGGTAGGAGGTGTGAAGGAGAGTCACATTGATCACAGTAGGTGATCAACAATAATAAACTTGTTCAATAACGGTGTGAGTGAAATGTACTACACCTATTTAATGATCCCATCTTGAATGACGATGGGAGGTGTTTCAACCTAATGCGGCTTGACATCATGTAAGTGCATCAAGTAGGTATCAAATATAAGTGTAGAGGGGTTTTGGTACTGGAGACCAGTAATATTTGTTGTAGTTACTCTGTCTTTATACAAGTAAATCTCCTGACTATAATATGATCCATAACTAACGATTCTGTGGAGCATATGCAGGGTCGGCCCATTGTGGGCTGCCCCAATGAGATCTTCATAGAGAAATGACACCTGTCAGTGGTGCCCATTGAATACAATTGTTTCTCCCTTTGTTCCCTTCTCGTTTGCGATGACTATCGCCTCTCTGAGTCGTGTCCCATGTCTCATTCTCCTGTTTCTCACTCATCTGTCTTCAGTATGTAAATCATAGAATCGTGCCATATCATCTGCAGCCTTGCCAGAGCAGAGCGAGCCTCATCTGTAGCTGATTTCATACATGTGGGAAACTCCTTCAATGCTTCTAATCGATTTTCTCGAGTTGGCTCTAGTCTAAGCATTGTCAAGTATGAAGGGTGTGGTTCTTCATTGCAGAGTGAGCTCAATTGTTGTATGCAAACTCGGCAAGGGAGATCCATTCTAGCCAATCATCCTGATGTTGATTAATGAAGAGTTGGAGGTATTGCTCAATTTCCTGGTTAACTCCCTCAGTTTGGCCATCAGACTGAGGGTGATAGGCTGTGGAAGCAGCAACCCAAATGCCTAAGAGTTTATTTAACTCTCGCATGATTTGGGAGACAAATTGGGTGCCTTGGTCACTCATGATTTCTTCCAGTAGCCATGGAGTTTCCATATGTGGTCACGGAATAGTCAGGCAACCCCTACTGAGTTTACATCGGGTGTGGTGGGAATTACATGTGCATGCTTTGAAAGATGGTCTACAACCACTAGGAGAGCATTGTAGCCCTGACTGGTAGGTATTTCAGTGATCAGGTCGACAGTAATAACCTGCCATCTGTGATCTGGGATATGACTGGGGAGAAGCTTGCCTATAGGGAGGGTAGGAAAGGTTTTGGTCCTATTACAGGGATCGTAGGATTTTACATACTTGGCAATGTATCGTCCCATACCAGACCACCAATAGTTCCTTGATACAATTTCAGTTGTCTTCTAGAAACCTGGATGTCCTGCAAGGCTTGTATCATGGTGTGCTTTGACAATGTCATATCGCAGTTTTGAGTCTAGAGGGATGTATACCTTGCCATGGTAGAGGATGAGGCCATGTTCTTCTGCCCATTATTCACCTTGCAGGTTGCCTGAAGATCCAAGTTCTTTGAGTGCCTTCACAACCTTTTCATCTCGGTCTACATAGTCCCTAACCCTTTCCAGGAACTTATCAGCCCCCCCAGGAACTAGCTGTGCACCTGTCGCACTGATGTGGAACATGTTTGGCTGTAATAAAACTTGGTTCTGATTATCTTCCTCCCCCTGCTTATGATCTACCTGTCTTGAGAGTGCATCAGGTTTAGTTGAATGCCGACAGGATGGTGGATCAGTTTGAAGTCAAAGCAAGAGAGGTAGAGTGAACAGTGAGCTT
Source organism: Gomphus sp. MG54 (assembly GCA_003314385.1). Classification (NCBI taxonomy): domain Eukaryota; kingdom Fungi; phylum Basidiomycota; class Agaricomycetes; order Gomphales; family Gomphaceae; genus Gomphus; species Gomphus sp. MG54. The sequence continues at coordinate 4,646 of QLPG01004690.1, forward strand.
GACGGCGATTGAGATTCTGTGCAGAACGGAAGTAAGTGAGTTTTTGATGGTCATTCAGGATCTCAATTTTGTACTTGGTTCCCTCTAGGATGTGACACCATTCTTCTAGACCACAAATGACAGAAAGTAGCTCTTTGTCATGGATTGCATAGTTGCGTTCTGTATCTGAGAGACTTTTGGAGACAAAGCCAACAGGTCTCCATTTTCCATCATCACAGAGTTAAGATAGTACAGCCCTAGTTGCATATGCTGAGGCATCAGTCTCTAGGTGGAGGTGCTTGGTTTGATATAGGAGGCCAAGGATAGGGGTAGAGGTGATAAGATGTTTGAGTTCATTGAAGGCAGCTTGTTCAGGTCCATCTGGAGTCCAGGACCACTGCATGTCTGCTTTGATCAGGTTGTTCAGCAGTTTTGCAATGTGAGAAAAGCCATCCACAAATCAGTGATAGAAGTTGATAAAGCCAAGGAAGAATCTCACTTCTGTGACATTGTGAGGGATTGGCCAGTATCAGACTCCTGCTACCTTTACTGGGTCCATGGCTACCTTTCCTTCAGAGAGGATGAGTCCAAGATACTCCACTTCTAGCTGTTCAAAGACACATTTCTCTGGCTTCAGATAGAGATTGCTGGCACAAAGGGTCTTGAGGACCTGTTGCACTACTTTCCAATGGGCTTCAAGGGATTCAGTGAAGATGAGTATGTCATCAATGAATACTAACACCACCCCTTCATTAATGAGCTCCTTGAATATTTCATTCATCATCGTTTGAAAGGTAGCTTTCAGTAAAGATGAGTATGTCATCAATGAATACTACCACAACCCCTTCATCAATGAGCTCCTTGAATATTTCATTCATCATCATTTGAAAGGTAGCTGGGCTGTTTGTGAGTCCAAAGAAAATCACCAGGGGTTCATATAGGCCTCGATTTGTCCAGAATGCTGCCTTCCATACATCCCCTTCCTTTATGTGTACATTGTTATATCCACAACGAACATCCAGCTTGGTGAAGTATTTGGCTCTAGCAGCAGACACCTTGTTTATAATATCTGGCATGAGGGGTAGGGGGTAGGCATTCTTGATTGTTATCTCATTGAGTTTCTGATAATCTTGTACGAAGAAGAGCCCACTATCCTTCTTTTTTACAAAGAACACTGGAGAAGCCATAGGTGATTTTGAGGGATAAATACAATGGCTCTTCAAGTTTTCTTTGAGAAAGGCATCTAGTTCCCTCTGTTCATTGGGAGACATTGGATACACCTTTGTGCTGAAGGATTTGACACTTGGGATTAGCTTATTGCATGGTCCCATGGCTTACGAGGAGGAAGTTTGTCAAAGGATTCTTTTGAAAAAACATCCTTGAATTCCTGATAAGGCTTGGGGACGAGTTCTTCGAATGATTTGATGGGTGTTAGCTCAGATGCCCTTTGGGAAAGCTGTTGTGACATGGTTGAGCCTGCTCCGATTTCCTTGTGGTTGTCCCCAACAAACACCACAAAGAGTCTGTCCCCATCCTCTGGTGAATATAATGGTTTTTCCACTATGGCAGTGCCTTGTCCAGGAGGAGGGGTAGTGCTCTTTTTGATGTCTGCTACCATCTCAGAAATTGGTCTCCTGCTGGATAAATTGGTACCACATGACTCAGGGCATTGTGTCATCTTCACTTCACTAGTGCTCCAGTCAATCTCTAGGTTATGCTTGGTGAGCCAGGTATGCCCTAAGATGATAGCCAGGTGGCCCAGGCTGGTGACAGAGAAGGTAGCCTGCTCTGAGTGGTCTTCAAATATGCAGATAAGGTCGACTTCCTCCTTGATAGAAACTGCTTCATTTGGAGTGCCATCAATGTTATAGACTGGTATAGCACAAGAGAGGCAATGGGTTTTGAGCCTTTCAGCTCAGACAAATTCAATGTCAATGAACATTCCAGTGGCACCAATGTCAAGAAGTGCATCAATTGCCAGGGGACATCCAGTGTCAACTGATTGGAGTTTCAAATGGACTCTTGTACATCAGCGGGTGTCAGTGGATTGTACATAGATATGAGGAGGGCACTGTTCTTTGGGGGTTAGAATGATGGGTTTTGTTTCAGGCATGGCTGGTTGGATTTCAGTCTGATCTGGGGCTGGTAAAGGGCATAGCATTTCTCTTGTAATCACTAGTGTACATGCTTCAAGAACTGAAAACTGATTTGTCGAGTGGGGCATGTCTTTGACCGCTGACTTGCCTAAAAACCCTGTTCCCCTCTTTCCTCCTGAGTCTGGACCTTTGCCTTCTGTGCCATCTCTAGAGCATCCAGCACAGTAGCTACTGATTCAGAAACCATACTTGCAAGTGTTGCTTCAGAAATATTAGTGCGGACATGTTCCTTGTAGGGTTCTGGACATGCTAGGGAGATGTGTCCTTGCTTGCCACAGTTATAACAGGTCTGTGTCTCAATGCGACGACAATTGGAGTCTATGTCCATGGGGGTTGCAGAGTTAGGTACAGGAGTAACTAGAGTGCTGTGGGTATGGGTTGGAATGATGCAATGGGAGCTCTGGGGTGCTTGGGCTCGCTTAACCTCCACAAAGCAATGGTAGTTGCAATCGATTTGACAAGCTACATCCTTCCAAGCCTTGAGGTTAGATGGGAGGAAGGGTTGGTCATGGATCTTGTCTAGAATCATCATTGGGAGTCCTCTTGCATAAGCATCTTTGAGTGCCTCATCATTGAAACCCGTCCTTCCTGCCAGTATCTCAAATTGTATAGTATAATCATCTGCTGACATGTTAGACATCATCTTGAGGTTGTGCAGTTTAGTACGGGCTGTTCTGGCATGGTCTGGGTCCCCAAAGGCCTCTTCAACCTGCTTAATAAACTCATTGAAGGTAGTGATCGAAGAAGTCCCATCGATGATTGCTTGGGTCTTATTATGTGCCCAGATCGCTGCAGAGCCCTGTGACATAGAAGAGAGAGCATACAACATCTTTGTCTGTTCATTGGGAAATGACCCTGACTGAAGAGTGATGGAGCTCTGTCTCCATTGAACCTCTCTGGATCAGCTGCCTAGATAGTGTGATGAGAGGAGGAGGGTGTGTAAGAAGGGGGGTGAACTGCTATGTGTTGTGTTTCAGCAACTGCAGCAGCTGATGCAGCATTGGCTAGATTGTTTTGAATGCCACCCAGCTGCCCTTGGAGCACCTGATTCTGGTGCTGTAGGTGCCTCAGTTGTTCCGCTTGGGTGTTCTGAGAAAGATGCCCTGTTCACCCAGGGATTCCTAGTATGCCTCAGGTAATTGGTCTAACATGATATAGAGGTGGAATGTGATAAGGAATATGTATGAGGTTGTCCTTGGTCAGCTTGATCTTCTGTTAGGGCAACGCTATTGATAAGGTCACAACAACAAGATAATCCTATATTTATGAGCTGAAAGGGGATATTCCACCTGGTGTAGCAGTAATCCTCAGTTTATACAAGGTCTACTACCAAGAAATACATGTAAAGCTCACCTGGTGTAGCGGTAGTCCTCAGAGATCAAGCTGAGGAGTCACTGTCACACCAGTCACAGACCTATGCCCTAATCCAGTGCTTATTACATAACCAACAATGTGAAATAGAGATCATATAAATGGGGAAAGATTGACCAAACCCTGACAAGTTGCTTACTGACACTGTAAGTGCTTCTACCACTTGTAACTCCAACACACCCCCTCAAGCATAGAAGTGTAAGCTTGTTCTCTTTTGCAGCCATGCATGGTAAGTGTGTAGCAGTCTAGTACATACTGCTTTGCCAATAAGATTCTGAATAGTGCTCAGTAGTGCTGGTGGTTAGTTTAAAGTCATATTTCTGCAGGTAATTTGATAGGGAAAAGATTTTGTAAAGTAACATTGGCATTACTTCTCCGTATGTGCATGACTGCATCACATGATTGCTAACCAGATGTTCTACATCATCTGCCATTGTCTTATTTGATGGTGATTCTATGCTGAAGCTAGAGCTGGGCTGGCCATTCGATGGTTTCAATATCTCAATAACTTTGGCCTGGACTTGGGTCTGCATGGCTTCTGGTACTCAATGTCATAATGGGTCTCATAGGCTCTGTGGATGGTAAGGCAGTCTGCCTCAATGGCTATGCCTTGATAATGTCATTTGGCAACAGGTTAGTTGTCTCCTTGTTTCTCTTTAAACCCTCACTGACTTTCTTTCCCACCCCTTCTGTGAAACCCGACTTCTCAACCATTGTCATCTCATATTTTATTTGGGCCAATCGGCCAATCAGCAACCCTTCATTTTGGACATGTGCCACATCATTGTGTTCATCTGCTCTATCCACGTCTGGTCTTGTCACTGTGGTATGTGGCTCTTCTTTACTTGTTTGTGACTGCATGGTGGTCCGCAACCTCTTGTTCTCAATTGACATGGGATATATGTCCAGCAGCCTCAACAGCTAGCTGTCTGCTGCACGCAACATATTGTGGGACCCTTGCAGTGGTGTGACACCCCTTTGATCGCCTGCAGCAGTTCTGATTATCACTGTGCACTGTTTTAGCAGCATCCAGATGATCCTTGGGTCAGGTTAGTAAACATCCTATCCCATCCGGCTGGTATTAAGGTGCATTCAAATGCATCCTTCATCATACTCTTCTACCTCCTTACCTCCTTCCCTCCCTTCCAGTTGCCATTTCTATCACACTCCATTATCTTACCCCCTCAATAACATGTGCACTTCAACCTTGAGTCGCAGGTTGTTGACCTGGGCTGGTAATGGAAACTTGGGTCAGTTTCATGTTTGGTTGCATGGTCTTGTAGTGAGTGTCCATACAGTTCTCATATTGCGCTGATAGCTGAGCATGCACTGTTGGCCATGTTATACAGTTGCCTTCTGTCTTGTGGTTGGTAGACCCACACCTGGTCAAGCAAATAGGTGTGCCTTGTTTATGGTCCATTGGACTGCATATCTGACTGTTTGTATATGTTATGATGTGAAGGAATAACATAATTGTAATTAAACATAATATCTCCCAAAGGTAAACATTGGTGAGGTTCAGAATAGGGTACGGCTTCAACTTATGTGTTGCACCCACCAGATCCACTGGTCCCTAATTTCAGAATAGCAAGTCAGAAGAAAGGCTTAGTCGGAATCAAAGTCAATTATCTGACTGAGGACTGAACTACTGAGTGTACAAGATCTTTATACTACTTTCAAATCTATGAGGAGTTGACTGGATTCTTATAATAGATGAGAAAGCTGAGGATTGTGAAAAGCAAGAACAGAAATACCATTTCCCAATCTTGATCTCCTCTGTGACATTGAGGGGTGATGTGTCACTCCAATTCCCAATGGAGTTATCCTATAAGGAATGTAGTAGCAGATCAGATATGAGAGATAGAATGGAATTACAAATAAATGAAAGTGGAGCGGAAGGTAAATGAAAGGATATTAAATTTAAATGAAGTGAAAATGGAATTGTGAGCATATGGAGTTTGATGTACATGAGTGGAGTGAATTGACAGGAGCATGTGATGCCAATATGGATACATGAGGTGCATATAGTCTGTAGGCTGAGGGTGTATAGTTGAATAGGTGAGTGAGGGCAGAGTTGGGCTGAAGGGGCTGAAGTGAATAGTCAGGCATGCCAGCGTATGGTTCCTAATAGTACAGCATCCCACTGTCTGTGATCCCTGGTCTGCCTCTGGTATTTGCACAGTTACCTTCTGTCTTGCAATCAACTGATTGCCCTTGGCCCTTTTTAGCAGTCACCCTCCACCTTGCATGCTCATGTGTATCCTCTGCAATTGAGTTGTCCACTGTTTTACTATGCTTTCTGACCATTTTACTGTATTCATCTGTCTGATCCCCTCAACAATATGCCAGTCGCATAGCATGTTGTTGATCTTGTGTAACAGTAATAGGGGGTGAATAGAACCTTTGTCTTTTCAGCAGCATGTGAAGGAAGTTTTTCTATAGGGTAGTTTTGAGTAGTGCCTGCTGGTCACAGCAGGGCTTTGTGTGTTGGGATTGGTAATGTGGTCCTAATTGTTAGAAACTGGCATACATCACACTACTACTTAACCAATACACAATATCCATCTATTACTTACACTTCCATTCAACTCTCTCAAACACACACGAGCCAACGAGTCTACAACCATACAAGTCAACACCGAGTCACACAAGTCACAAACGAGCAAGTTACACATGAGTCATTCCTGAGCTGAGACAAATACATGAGACATTCCAATCATGAGATTATCATTCACATCACACTTAATTCCCCACATTCCAAATCATGACATATGCCGAGACAACCGAGAACCGAGTCAAGCCCTTGCTACCATTCTAGAATTGAAACACCCATGTGTTGTGACGAATGGTGGAAGGAATGGAGAAGGGAGTGAGGGATGAGAAAAGAACCAAAACACACATGCATATGGATTCCATATAAATCTGGAGAGAATAGTGTAAATTAGTGTACAGAAGATGTATTAGTGAGCATGCAGTGGAAAGTAGTACAAGAACATGGACTTACTAGTAGTTACCGTGCGAGGGATTCAAACCAATGGCGACTTAGATGCTAAGCGCCCAGAGGACCAGGAGATACAGGGGCCAGAGGAGCCGAAATGTATGGAATGTAGAAGGAGACAAAGGGAAAACAGATAGGAGGGGATAGAAGGAACATAGGGGAAGAGACTCACATGTAAAGGAACAAGAACTGAGGGAACCGGGATGCATATATGCAGTCACCGAGGACAGATGACTGAGAAACAGGAGAATGAGACACGAGACACAGCCCAGAGAGGCGATAAATGTTGCAGACAGGAAGAGAACAAAGGGGAAGTCATTCTATTCAAATGGCACCATTGACAGGTGTCATATTTCTATGAAGATTCCATCGGGGCAGCCCACAGTGGGCCGACCCTGCATATGCTCCACAAAATCCGTTAATTACGGATCATATTCTAGTTACATGATTTACTTGTATAAAGACAAAGTAGTTACAACGAATACGAACAGTCTCTCATACCAAAAACCCCCCGTACTTATATTTGATATCTACTCGACGCACTCACGTGACGTCAAACCGCATTGGGTCAAAGCATCACTCGTCGTCATTCAAGGCTGCGGACCCAGCGGGGATAATCATATAGGTACTATCCATCACGCTCACGTCTGTATTAACACATTCCATTATTGTGGATCACCCACAATTAACCTACACGACCTACGGTCACATCGCCGCCAGCTCCTCGGACCAGCGCTTACACACGATCGGCCGCCGTGCGTCGCCTGCGTAATAGCATATAATCACACAGAAAATTAGCTATACATCCCTTAGCTACAGATCTTTGTACTGCAATAGCTAGTCCATCCACCAATCATTATCCCCCACCACAGTAATTAAGACCATGCACACAACATATTTCCTTTCTTTTATCCACTTTCCCATTCACTTTCCATAACATATAACCCCATCCCATGATCACATTATCCCAAGACATTGCATCATATAGTAGGTCATACCCTCACATATTGATTCACATGTCATTACACACTTCTGTCACATATTATTGCAATTACTGTATATAAAAAGGACTAGTAGTACAGAGAAATAACAACAAGTTCAATTAATTCAACAAGTTCTACCAGTTATCATTTACCATTTCAACTTTGAGTCAAGCAGTCTATTATCTTACTTCCCTGCAATTATCATTGCAGTGGTCTTATATCTCACTTGGCTCTTAGTCTTAACACTAACGTGCTGGTCGATATCTTGTTATGGCCATCCATGCCTGTGTCCTACACCCTCTAGATCATGCTAAGCCAAGTAGGTAGGGTGCAATGTTTGTGCTGTGCATGTTCCTCCTGTGGATGCTATGAGTCGACCCCCAGGACTTTTGCCTAGTCCCAGCCAGCTAGTTTTACCAGTTGCGAACTGGGAACAAGTCCTATGGCGGGGCCCATAACCTGTTGCAACTATAGATTACAACCAGGCTACTAGTCACATAGTAGCTGGCCTCTATGCATAGAAGCTTAGGCTAAGACATGTTGATTTATTTATTCAAACCCAGCTAGGCTACTGTACCAGTTGCTTACTAACACTGTAAGTGCTTCTACCGCTTGTAACTCCAACAGGATGTATAAGACAAAGGACTGGGGTAATGCCAACTTGGTTTTGGGAATTCACATTGACAGAGATAGGGTGGCTGGCACAATCAGCATCTCACAACATGTGTACCTCAAATGTGTACTATAAAGAATTGTAACCCATGAAGTACACTCTTACCCTCAGGACCTGCCCTCACAAAAGGCATGGTACAACACTCAACAGAATATTCGGCTGTAATAGCCAATACACCCTACCACAAGGTGTTGGGGTCTATTATGTATGCTCAGATTGCAACATGGCCTGACCTAGGATGACTACATTGCAACCCCCTCACACATGTTTTACATTACATGGAGGGGACCCTCGATTACAAGCGGATATGTTGATGCAGACTATGGTGGTGATCTTGACAGCCGCCAGTCATGCTCAGGACATGTTTTATCCAGGCCGGGGGACTCCATACCAACCTACAGTCACCCTTTCAACGACTGAGGCAGAATAAAGGGCACTTACTTGAGCAATGAAATAAATCTTATGGATGTATTCAGCAATGGATGAAGTTGGATACCTGTAACCAAAGCTGGCTATCCTATGGAATGACAACGCTGGAGCCGTCTCGTTAACCCGAAATGCTAAGCATCATTGGCATGTCAAATAAATAGATATAAGATATCATTATATTCAGGAAGATGATGGCGACATTGAAAAACACCACCTTCCGTCCATTGATAATCTCGCCGATATGTTCACCAAACAACTCACTCACATCACACACAAATGGCAATGTGTCTCCCTCATGTTGTGATAGAAAGTCTTCTCAGCCAGGGGGAGTGTTGTAAATGAAGGCTTACGCACACTGGGGAGACAATAAGATACTTTCGCTATTGTCCCCTATTTTTCACTTTTCACATTTTAACAGGATTCATCCATTGTTCACTTCCTTATTGTCCCAATTTACTATAAGTACTTGTCAACTGGGATTCCATACCTCAGTTTATTCACTACGTGTCGACTGAGGTACGTTACCCCTTTTAGCTTGCACTCAGTTATTTAACAAACTAATCAGTATGGGTAGATACTGTATTTGTTACAGGTACTAGTGTCAAATTGAATTCGATTTATTCACTACGTGGCCACTGAGATACTATATATGTTGCACCATCTTAGCCAAATCCGCCAAAGTGATCGAATGGTGGCGCTCTGAGCCAGCCGAATTCTTGGAAAGGCGCGCACCGGTCCCTCTCAGGACGGATCGTTTTTCTTAAGCTACACCTCTACCATAATCAATCTAAAGCTCCTGAGAATGGTTCACAGTGCAGTGAAACGAGATTTATACCTCCTCCAAACGGAGCCAATCGAAGACTCAGTGCAAAATGAGCAGCCGCCCCACTTAAATGCCCCCTCCCAAACAAATAACAATACAGAAGCTCCCAAAGATCTTCTCAAAACAATTGTTGGATATCTGTCTGACAGGGAAATTTTTGAGCTCACTGTTTCACGGTTATCCAAGGCGACGGCACGAAAGGCTCCGCTCTATCTTACGAGCCATTGTGTCGAAGGCGTCCATGATTTTTTCCGTCCCAACATGCCCCTCACAGACTCTGCCCAGGTCTCTGGGCTTAAAACAGATGAAAGCGCTACGCTCAATCCATTCGGCCGCTTACCAGTCACCCGCCGTGATCAGGAAAGGCTCATAGGAACATTCAATGTACCGAGCCAGAGAAAAAATTCACCGGAGCTTCTTCAATCTCTCGCAACGCTCTTCTCATTTATTGAGCCCCCAGAATTACGCCTCATCATTGAGAGGCGGATTGCGGAATCGGTCTCGCCACACAAACCCATTGCGTGCTTTCTAGAATTTTTACACAGTGGTGGGGACGAAGTTCCTTGGGGAAAGATACAACTTGCGACCCACCGCTCAAAAAACAAGAAAAGCTCAAGATCGAGAAAACGCCAAAAGCTGGACGCCGAACAGCATCAAGGAGACAGTTTGTCTATGCCACCTCTGGATGTCGCAGGATCAAGAATGCCAAGGGATTTGACATACGACGGCTCAATTACAAATGCACATTATGATGGGTGTGTTTCACACTTTGAGTTAGAAGACGGGGAGATCCCCCATCCGCCCAATTCACGAGAGTGTTGTCTTTCCATCCCCAGGCCCTCAACTGATGGACATGCTTCTTCAGAAAAGGGTTCAACATCGGGCCCGCCACCTATTGATCAAAAGCCTGGAGGGGGGACACCTAACCAGAAGAACAGGAGGAAGGTTAAGAAAAAATTAGAGAAGTTGATGCGCATTGCCCAGCGAGAGGTAAGCTCTCCAACTTTCAAAACCTGATGTATTGTCTAATCATGTCGTGTGTTCTTTTTTCTTTTATTTCTTTACAAAGCAACTGTTGGGAATACCAACGGCACCTCTGTCCTTAGATGAATCAAAAACTATCTCTTCAGAATCCACCTCAAACACGGCAAAGCAAGAGCCCTCGATCCCAGCCCCAACTCCGATTGTGCATCCTAGTTCTCGCTACATCCTACCATCATAAGACCAAAAAATAAACTTCTTGTGCATCAGCATTCATTTATTTCAAGCCCAACAAATCCCCAGCTAGTTCCTGGTGCCGGAAACTCATTATTTGGCTCAAGGAGTGGCTTTGGTATTCAATCAAAAACCAAGCTGGTTTGCTGGTCTCCGCGACTCCAAGATGCAACCTGAGGTGCAATTATGGCCCAGATTAGTCTCGGGATGATGATTGAACCAAACGTGTGCGGCGAATGCCAGATAGTCTGGCGTAAGTGGAAGCAAAAAATTACATTAGGCCGTTGGTATTTATATTATCATAGTAAAAGACACAGTGTGTTTGGAATGACAGTGCTAACCTATAAAATAAAAACAATCGGGCGCAAACGTATAACACTCAAGAGTGTCTCAAGATCAAGGGTCCCGCACGCGCCTCCCAAGGTGTGCGCACATTCGTAGCTGACGGAAATTGGGACAATATTTATGAATCGCAAAGGGGAGATGGTACAGGCAAGGGGAGAGACTCTAAAGAAAATCCCGAGGAGCGGGAGGCAGAGGGAGCGGGAGAGTGGCATGTCATTGGGGATAGACAGGTGATGAACACAAAACAGAAGTCGGATGGCTATTTGCATTCAAAAACGGTGATATTGTCTTTGAATGTGTGCAGAAAACCCCAAATATTGGACATGATTGGTAGCCTAACAGCCGCTTGATAAAAGAACATCCATGGGGCTGAGATGTGCCCTGCAGCATCACACATGGGTCTTCCGCTTTCTCCGCACTGTTGCTCATCAGAAGTGTTACAGATCCTATTACATCAGTGTAAACAACGCAAGAAGAAGAACAGCGCACCCTATTCTGGACCATACCGACACTTTAATACAGACGACCATTTGACGCGGCTTGTGAAAGCACTGACAAGCCTTCGTGAGGCAGGTCTGGAGAGTTTGAGTAGGCGGGGATGTATGGTGAGAAGAATGGGTTGTCTGGGGATGTGCTTAGGCTTTGAGAGGGGAATGTAGAAGAGTACGATTTGTGTTTTGAACGGCTTTATAAAATTCTCCACTTGTATCAATACTTTTGTCACGAGCAATGTCGGAACTGTACGGCCATCATCTCTTCGACCTTCAGGAATTCAGCGAAGCCGACTTAGGTGCGTCACTGTTTTGTTTTATTTGTTTTGAGAAATTCAATCGAGCTGTGGCCACGCTGTCCTATCTGTTGGGATGTGACTATAGCCTTCGTGCAGTCTTCACGGCTCAGAAAGGTGATTGTGGCATAGGAAAAGCCTCTAAATTATCCACAGCTTGTCATGAAAGATGTTATAAATGACAAGAGAATAATCAATATGGCCTGTCGTATAGCAGGTCGGTGTTTCTGTCCTTTTATGCATACACAACTGTCTGCTGTGTCTGACCACTGAGTGCGACTGATTGTATAGTATGGTATTGTGATTACTAGCTGAATTAGGATCGTTCAATGGCATGCAGAAGTTCCGTGTGTGCTGCTAAATTATGGTGGGGGATGTTGAAGGTATAACAAGTGTAGCCAAGTCGAATGGATATCAACCCATTTGGAAAGAGATGTTACATATAACAAGCGTAGCTACCAAGATGATTAGCACTAGCATTACAACTGAAATAAAACTCACATACCTCAGTTGAATGGGTATTGCCTGGCGTATAGAAGTACCAAGCCCCCTTCAACTGATTGACAAGCTTGAGCAGAATTGGATATTGATTCTTCACTTTCATGGCATTCATCTTTTGGTAGTCTTGCATGAGCCGCAGAGCTCCATCCTTCTTTTTGATGAAGAAGACTGGGGAGGCCATAGGGGATTTCAATGGCCAGATTCTGTAGTTGAATGTTGCAGATAACGTTTCTGTAGGGTTTTCCCACACTGGAATGTTGGAGAATTGGCTGGACAAAAAGGAGATTAATTCCCTGGAATTTTCCACAATTTTAGATATATTCATTGATTGAGATAATGTTGTTCTGTAGCTGTTCTACAGGGAGCTGAGTCCCAAGTTTTGCCCCACTTAGGCACTGTTCCAGGAAACCAGCCTGGGTGCCAAAGTGCTGGTTTATAGATTTATGGTTCACCCACAAGGCAAATATAATATGTGATAATGTAGAATATTATTATATGATACTGGAAACCTAACTGCAGGCTGGCTTTGCTGTATAATGAGTATTCAGGGTTTCAGTCCAAAATAGGGGAGTGAAATGTGTGGTGCTTTGCCTTCAGTTCAGTGCAAGTGAGTATATTTAGTGAGTATATTTAGGTTATAGCCTAATGGCTCATATAATGGGGGGGGGCAAGATATATTCAATTGCTTGTTTTTCTACTATACATAAGTTGTCTGTGTTTTATATAAAATGGAAAATGTATTTATAATATGAAAACTTCATGGAGTGGAGATAGAAGCTATTCTAATGCGCCCCTACATGCAGTGCATCCACATATATGCAGGCAGAATGATATAGGGGGTTATGGCCCATGCCCCTCAAATGGACTTATTTCAAGTTTGCATACTGCCTGTACCTTTCTGGGGATTTTCCAACCATGATATTCAGGGATGATCCCCCAACCAACCTTTCTACAATTCCTTTTCAACAACCTGAAGTTTTACAATCCTGAATTCCTGTCAAGTACACATACCGAGTGTCTGGTAATCCAGCAGTGCTGACCGAGCAGTTAGACTACACCTACACACAAGTGTCCAATGTTAAATCTGCATGTCAGCGCTTAGCTAGAGGCTTCCAGAAGGGTTTTCCAGAGGTTCCAAATGGTTTCTGAGGGGGGGTTCATACTCCAGAGATGGAGGGACTAAGGTTGCGGGTTCACAGTTGGAATCGGAAAGGGGAGGAAAGACAGGAAGTGCCAGGGGGTCTAAGACTTTTCATGGTATTAGGTTATTCAAGTGGTTCGAGGTTGCTGGGACTTGGCTTCAACTCATGTGTTGCGCCCTCCTCAATTGTCTGTCCCTAATTTTGGAAAGTCGGAAAGTTTACCGGAACTGAATTGGAAACTATGATGCAGAATTAAGTGGATATTCATACTGGAAAATAGTCCAGTCGACTGGTGTCTTATATACATGTATCTAGTCCTTTGTACTAACTTTTTCCGAGTAAGGACAAGGGGGGGACAAGAGTACAAGGGGCAATATAGAACGAAGAATAAGGGAGTGAGGTACGCGATGATCCTGTATGTCGTTTATCAAAGGAGCGGAACCTTGGCTTTGGAATCTTCAGAGGTTTGGGAACGAGAAACCTCAGGTTGATACAACAGAATTTGGAAAGTGGTTGTTCAGGCTTTTGGGCAGTTGGAAAGGTCCCAGAAATGGTGCAGGTGGTTGTGGGGATTAATGTGGGTTTATTGGCGGCATGGGCCATAACAGTATCCCTCCACTATAGTACAGGATAAGTAAACTCAACCAATTTTGTTTTGAGTGATTGGGAATTTTTTTGAGCCAAACCAATGTTATATTCAGATTCAGAATGTCAAAATACATCCAAAAAACATGTTCTGAAGTTTTTCCAACAACTTTTAAATGTGGCCAAATTTTTGGGCCTTTTCAGCGAAATTTTTCACCCAAAATCTCTTTGTCAAGATGTAAATTTTAGTTAAGTATAGCTTCAATTGACATCATAGCTTGTTCAGTAACTACACAATGCTTGGTTTGCTTTCTAACAGCCT
>QLPG01004691.1:339-11486 GCA_003314385.1 Gomphus sp. MG54
ATAACCACCACCTCCACCACATTACCATGACCAGCCAACAAAGCCTCATCCCCCTCCAACCTGTCACTACCCCGCTCTCCTCACACTGGTCTATCGACACAGAGGACCTAGAGAGGATTGAAAAGCAGCTCAACCTTCCAGCCAAACCTCCACCCACTCTATCCCTTCCTTGGCGGAAGAGACGTACTGCTCGCCGGTCCTACGACCTAGGAGACCCAATTATCCTTGGCAACCCTGTCATGCTTCCATGCACATTCGAAGGGTTCACAGGAGGAGTGTCTCGTAATGACGCAGGAGAGGACACACAGGAGGCACTCTTCCAGACCTTTAACTTCATGCGACCTGTCTGCCAATTCACTCTCCCACTATATCGTAGAGAGAGGGTCGCACTGAGTAGAGCCCCTCCCCGCTCCTCTTTATGGAATAGAATGAGAGGGTATCTCATGGGATGTTTTCACTAAACCTATTCTCCAAGGCCCACGTCGAGACGCCGTGCATTGAGAGGGGGGTGATGTCAGGGTTTGGTCGACCTTTTCCCATTTACATGATCTCCTTTTCGCGTTCTTGGTTATGTAATAAGCGCCGGAGTAGGGCATAGGGTTGTGACTGGTGTGACGGTGACTCCTCAGCTTGATCTCTGAGGATTACCGCTACACCAGGTGAGCTTATATGTATTTCTTGGTAGTAGACCTTGTATAAACTGAGGATTACCGCTACACCAGGTGGAATATTCCCTTTCAGCTCATAAATACAGGTTTATCTTGTCATTGTGACTTAGTCAATAGCGTCGCCCTAACAGCAGGACTTGGCCTTTACCCGTCCAACCCCTTCGGCTTTCCCGAGGCCTGTCAGTATGTACGGTTCCTGACAGATAGCCTTTGTTGGAAAAGAAAGGCAAGACTCCAGTGGTGGTACTAGGGGCATTGTTACATATAGGTGAACTCTGCAAAGGGGTAATAATGAAGCCTAATTGTCTTGTTGATAGTTTCAATAGACACAAAGGTACTGTTCTAATGTTTGATTAGTATGCTCGGTCTGGCCATTGCCTTCTGGGTGATAGCCTGAGGTGAAATGCAACTTCATATTGAGGGCTGTCCTGAGAGAATGCCAGAAGTGGGACACAAATTCCGAGCCTCTATCTGAAGTGACATGGGGAGGAATGCTGTGTTTGGAGAATATGTGAAGTACAAAGAGTTCTGCAAGTTGAGCAGAAGTGATAGTAATGGAAGTGGGAATGAAGATAGACTGTTTGGAAAAGTGGTCGACAATGACTAGGATGGCTGTGAATCCCCAAGATGTGGGGGGCTGTTTGATGAAGTCCATGGATATCAAGTTCCAGGGTTTTTCTGGCACTGGAAGCTGCTTGAGCAATCCATAGGGCTTATGACATTGTGATTTATTCCACATACACATCATGCAGCATTTGCAGTAGTCTTTGATGAATGACCTCATGCTAGGCCAATTGTAGTTGCATCTAACAAGGTCTATAGTTTTGTTAATTCCAAAGTATCCAGAAAGAATGTGATCATGCTTATGTTGTAACACAGGTAAGCATAAGTCTTATGCCTTAGGAATATAGATGCAATCATTAAATAGTAACAGACCATTGGAATTAGTCTGCCACTTGGGGTCATCGTTATTCATGAGGTGTTTCTAGGCTAAGGAGTCAGAAGGAAGATGATGTTTAATGTTGTTCAGGATGCGCTCAGTGTCCATAAGAGTCAAGGCTCTCAGTATGGGTTCGACGAGACTCATGGCTCGAAGGGACATGGTCAACTGATGTTGAGAGAAGATGGGTCAAATGTTTGGGGATCAATGGTGGTGTAATCGCTCATCCCTTCCTTAAGATAGACATCCCATTGTCTATTGAGTGAATAAGGCTTAGTGCCCAAATGACCTGGTGTCAAGTACATATACCGAGACCAGTTTACTTGGCAGTGCCGACCAAGCAACCATCCTATATCCACGACCAAGTGTCCACGCGGCATGCATAACACTTGGTACACCGGTCTCAGCTTGGTACATTCACCATCCACACTCCTTGTCCTCACCCTTTGGTCCATCTCACCTCGGGACTTCCTGTCCTTGTATTATCCTCAGTCACAACTCCATTGTTTTATACTCAGCCACTCCCTATTGTCCTAGCCTTGGCCACATTTCTATTATCCTATCCTTTATTGTTCTATGCCTGTTTGCATTCCTTCATTCTAATTTTACTCGTTGTAGACAATAACCACATGCTCTGCATACCTTGTTGTCTCACATTCCTTATTCCACATGTCACTTCTGAAACCTATATAAGTAGGACATGCATGTACATATTTCCTCATTCTTGGTATCAACTAGGCTTAGGCCCTTCTACCTTCTTCTCCTCTGTTAAAGTCCTATACTTGGGCTGGCATCACCAGCATCCTCCCGAGTACCTGTCTGTTGCAAATCGGTGGCATGCATGGCAAGTAGGGTGCAATGCACGAGTACGTTGAACCCAACACCACTACTCTTGGCCTGCAGCACTTGGCCATTGTCTGCCCAACAACCTTCGGCAGTATCGAAGTCTGTCAGTACCCCGAAGCTTGACACCTGGTCTGAAATAAATGAAGAGATTAAACTGTGAAAGGTATTCCGACCACCTAGCTTGATGTCTAGTCAACAACTTGGTTATACAAAAGTACTCCAAGTTCTTATGATCAATGATGACATTAATGGGGTCAGCAGAACCTTCCAAGTAGTGACACCACTTTTGAAAAGCTTCAAAATCACGAGCAGTTCTTTATCGTGAAAATTATAGTTGAGCTTGGGGGAAGTGAAAGTTTGGGAATAAAATGAAACAGGATGAAGCTCACCGTCGGGGTGTGTTGAGAGAGTATAGCTGCTAAAGTGTAATCTGATGCATCTGTTTCCACAATCAAGGGCAAATCAGGAGTCCAATGAGTTAAGATGGGGGCAGATGTGAATTCCAGTTTTAGCTTATTAAACACATCTCTACACTCCTCACTCCAGTTCCATGCCAGACCTTTGCAAGTGAGTTGAGTGAGGGGAGTTGTAACAGAGGAATAGTTGAAAATGAATCGTTGATAGAAGTTCGCAAATCCAAGGAATGATTGGACATCTTTGAGTTTTTGCAGCTCAGGCCATTGAGTGATGCACTTGACTTTGTCTTCCACAATCATAAGACCATTGGGTGATAGGATATATCTGAGGTATTCAATGGACATTTGGTGCAAGGAGCATTTGTCTTCTCAAGTGTAACAGTTGTGTTTGCATAATCATTGAAGAACTTCACAAATGTGTTTGATATGCAAGGATTCATTGTTGGAATAGATGAGCATATCATCCAAATAGATGATGGTGCAATTGTCTAATAGATCACCAAAAATGTTGTTCATGAAGCGCTGAAATGCAACAGGGGCATTATATAGACCGAAAGGCATGACAAGCCACTCAAAAGATGTTTTCTTTGGCATTGGTGTCAGATGTGCTCACCTTGGTCACGTGTGTTTTCCTTGATTTTTTGTTGTTGTTCTTGTTGTTAGAAGAAGAAGTTGATGATGATTGGGAATTGGATTTGGGGCAGTCTTTGACCATGTGACCTTTTTAAGTACACAAGAGATAGAGTCCCACATCAAGTTGCCTTTGAATTTTTTTTGTTCTTCATCTTTTCCAGCTTGGATGAAATGTCATTAGCATAGTTGTTACTGTTGGAACACTTATCATTGCCATTCTTTTTCCCCCCCTTCTTACCCTTTTTGTTTTTTTGAGTTATTGGAATTGGAAGAAGACTGGTTGTTGTTGTTAGGGATGGATTTAGACAAGGACCCATTTGGTCTTGCAGGCATTCCAAAGTTGTCATAGTCCTTGCATTCCCAGTATCTGCTGTTGATCTCAAGTGAATACTGTCTGAGTTCAGTGAGAGATTTGAATTGAGGGAAATGAAGGAGCCTATCCTTGATACATCTGGCCAACCCTTGCTACGCTACATGTGTGAGGGTGGTGTCATTCCACTGGGTGTGAGTGGAGGCTTGGGCAAAATTGATGAAGTATTGCACTACCCATTGGGTGTCTTTCATAACTATTTTGCCGAGCACTATTTCTACTTGTGTAGTATTGTTGAATGGACTGATGTTTGTCTCAAGTTCTTGTACAAAGTCTTTCCAAACCTTAAGCCAGCTAGGCTCAGGTTGGATTTCACCTAGAATAGTGGGTTCAAAGTACTGAAGTGTGGGGCCTGTGAGGTAAGAAATGGAATATTAGACCCTCGACACATCTGACAAGAATGCAGATGGACGGTCTCGGAAGTTCAGTGCACATTGTCAGAAGAATGTGCAAAGCTTAGCTTGGTCAGTGCCATTGTAAACCTCAGGCTTGTGAACCTTGGCATGATGGCCAGGGTTGGGATTGGATCTAGGGAGTGATGGCTAATCAGTGAACAAGTGCCTTGAGAATTTTATTGGTACTAGAATTGGAATTAAGAGTCGGATTGGAATTAAGAGTGGGGTTCAGATTTGAAACTTGAGTAGGGTTTGAATTGGAATTAAGAGTCAGATTGGAATTAAGAGTGGGGTTCAGATTTGAAACTTGAGTAGGGTTTGAATTTGCCTTGTCGTCATTGTTATTGTCAATTGGTTCTTCTTCGTCATCATCCTCATGTTCAAGAGGAGTGTTCCCGCAGGATGGACCAGCTTCATGAATTGAAGGTTGTTCTGACAGTCATGGAAGTATGTAAATCTCCTGTAACTGACTTGGGACTTTTACAATGAAGGGTAGATTACAGACAGTTGATCGAGTATTCATGATGGTTGTAATATACAAAGATGATATGCAAAAAGAGGTGTGATCAGGTGTGGCAGTCAGATAATACTATTATGATGTGAAGGAATAATGTAATCATAATTAAACATAATATCTCCCAAAGGTAAATAATGGCGAGGTTCAGAATAGGGTACAGCTTCAACTTGTGTGTTGCATCTACCAGATCACACTGGTCCCTAATTTCAGAATAGCAAGACAGAAGAAAGGCTTAGTTGAAATCAAAGTTGATTATCTGACTGAGGACTGAACTACTGGATGTACAAGATCTTTATACTACTTCAAAATCTATGAGGAGTTGACTAGATTCCTATAATAGATGAGAAAGCTGAGGATCATGAAAAGCGAGAACAGAAATACTATGTCCCAATCTTGATCTCCTCTATGACATTGAGGGGTGCTGTGTCACTCCAATTCCCAATGGAGTTATCCTATAAGGAATGTAGTAGCAGATCGGATATGAGAGATAGAATGGAATTGAAAATAAATGAAAGTGGAGTGGAACATAAATGAAAGGATATTAAATGTAAATGAAGTGAAAATGGAATTGTGAGCATATGGAGTTTGATGTAAATGAGTGGAGTGAATTGACAGGAGCATGTGATGCCAAGATGGATACATGAGGTGCATATAGTCTGTGGGCTGAGGGTGTATAGTTGAATAGGCAAGTGAGGGTAGAGTTGGGCTGAAGGGGTTGAAGTGAATAGTCAGGCATGCTGGCATACGGTTCCTAACAGTACAGCATCCCACTGTCTGTGATCCCTGGTCTGCCTCTGGTATTTGCACAGTTACCTTCTGTCTTACAATCAACTGATTGCCCTTGGCCCTTTTTAGCAGTCACCCTCCACCTTGCATGCTCATGTGTATCCTCTGCAATAGAGTTGTCCACTGTTTTACTATGCTTTCTGACCATTTTACTGTATTCATCTGTCTGACCCCCTCAATGATATGCCAGTCGCATAGTATGTTGTTGATCTTGTGTAACAGTAATAGGGGGTGAATAGAACCTTTGTCTTTTCAGTGAAGGAAGTTTTTCTATAGGGTAGTTTTGAGTAGTGCCTGCTGGTCACAGCAGGGCTTTGTGTGTTGGGATTGGTAATGTGGTCCTAATGTGCTGGTCGATATCTTGTTATGGCCATCCATGCCTGTTTCCTGCACCCTCTAGATCCTGCTGAGCCAAGTAGGTAGGGTGAAATTTTTGTGCTGTACATGTTCCTCCTGTGGATGCTATGAGTCAACCCCCAGGACTTTTGCCTAGTACTGGCCAGCTAGTTTTACCAGTTTCAAACTGGGAACAAGTCCTATGCTGGGGCCCATAACCTGTTGCAACTATAGATTACAGCCAGCTACTAGTCACATAGTAGCTGGCCTCTATGCATAGAAGCTTAGGCTAAGACATGTTGATTTATTTATTCAAACCAAGCTAGGCTACTGTTCCAGTTGCTTACTAACACTGTAAGTGCTTCTACCACTTGTAACTCCAACAAGATGTATAAGACAAAGGACTGGGGTGATGCCAACTTGGTTTTGTCAATTCACATTGACAGAGATAGGGTGGCTGGCACAATCAGCATATCACAACATGTGTACCTCAAATGTGTACTATGAAGAATTGTAACCCATGAAGTACACTCTTACCTTCAGGACCAGCCCTCACAAAAGGCTTGGTACCACACTCAACAGAATATTGGGCTGTGATAGCCGATACACCCTACCACAAGGTGTTGGGGTCTATTATGTATGCTCAGATTGCAACATGGCCTGACCTAGGATGACTACATTGTCTAGAAACAGTTGAACTATAGATTACTTGATTCTGAGAGTGAAACAGAAAATGGGGAAATGGGATAAAAAATTTGTGTAATTATTATTCTAATACATGTTTTTATTATATACTAAATCTCCTTGTGCACGTCCCTTCCCAGAGACACGTTAGTGCTGACGCGTCAATAGTGACGCGCATGTGACCTGAACGCGGTACACATGTGACAAACATACGATGCGCGTACAATGTAGATACGATGTACACAGCAAACATGGTGACTGGGTGAGAGAGAAATGGAAATGAGAATGTCTGAAGGAAATACTGCATTTTGATTACAACACATTGCAACCCTTCACACATGTTTTACATTACATGGAGGGGACCCTCGATTACAAGCGGACATGTTGATGCAGACTATGGTGGTGATCTTGACAGCCGCCGGTCATGCTCAGGACATGTTTTATCCAGGCCGGGGGACTCCATACCAACCTACAGTCACCCTTTCAACGACTGAGGCAGAATAAAGGGCACTTACTTGAGCAATGAAACAAATCTTATGGATGTATTCAGCAATGGATGTAGTTGGATACCTGTAACCAAAGCTGGCTATCCTATGGAATGACAACGCTGGAGCCGTCTCGTTAACCCGAAATGCTAAGCATCACTGGCATGTCAAATACATCGATATAAGATATCATTATATTCAGGAAGATGATGGCGACATTGAAAATCACCACCCTCCGTCCATTGATAATCTCGCCGATATGTTCACCAAACAACTCACTCACATCACACACAAATGGCAATGTGTCTCCCTCAGGTTGTGATAGAAAGTCTTCTCAGCCAGGGGGAGTGTTGTAAATGAAGGCTTACGCACACTGGGGAGACAATAAAATACTTTGGCTATTGTCTCCTATTTTTCACTTTTCACATTTTAACAGGATTCATCCATTGTTCACTTCCTTATTGTCCCAATTTACTATAAGTACTTTTCAACTGGTATTCCATACCTCAGTTTATTCACTACGTGTCGACTGAGTACGTTACCCCTTTTAGCTTGCACTCAGTTATTTAACAAACTAATCAGTATGGGTAGATACTTTATTTGTTACAGGTACTAGTGTCAAATTGAATTCGATTTATTCACTACGTGGCCACTGAGACACTATATATGTTACACCATCTTAGCCAAATCCGCCAAAGTCATCGAATGGTGGCGCTCTGAGCCAGCCGAATTCTTGGAAAGGCGCGCACCGGTCCCTCTCAGGACGCATCGTTGTTCTTAAGCTACACCTCTACCATAATCAATCTAAAGCTCCTGAGAATGGTTCACAGTGCAGTGAAACGAGATTTATGCCTCCTCCAAACGGAGCCAATCGAAGACTCAGTGCAAAATGAGCAGCCCCCCCACTTAAATGCCCCCTCCCAAACAAATAACAATACAGAAGCTCCCAAAGATCTTCTCAAAGGAATTCTTGGATATCTGTCTGACAGGGAAATTTTTGAGCTCACTGTTTCACGGTTATCCAAGGCGACGGCACGAAAGGCTCCGCTCTATCTTACGAGCCATTGTGTCGAAGGCGTCCATGATTTTTTCCGTCCCAACATGCCCCTCACAGACTCTGCCCAGGTCGCTGGACTTCAAACAGATGAAAGCACTACGCTCAATCCATTCGGCCGCTTACCAGTCACCCGCCGTGATCAGGAAAGGCTCACAGGAACATTCAATGTTCCGAGCCAGAGAAAAAATTCACCGGAGCTTCTTCAATCTCTCGCAACGCTCTTCTCATTTATTGAGCCCCCAGAATTACGCATCATCATCGAGAGGCGGATTGCGGAATCGGTCTCGCCACACAAACCCATTGCATGCTTTCTAGAATTTTTACACAGTGGTGGGGACGAAGTTCCTTGGGGAAAGATCCAACTTGCGACCCACCGCTCAAAGAACAAGAAAGGCTCAAGATCGAGAAAACGCCAAAAGCTGGACGCCGAACAGCATCAAGGAGACAGTTTGTCTATGCCACCTCTGGATGTCGCAGGATCAAGAATGCCAAGGGGTTTGACATACGACGGCTCAATTACAAATGCACATTATGATGGGTGTGTTTCACACTTTGAGTTAGAAGACGGGGAGATCCCCCATCGGCCCAATTCACGAGAGTGTTGTCTTTCCATCCCCCGGCCCTCAACTGATGCACCTGCTTCTTCAGAAAAGGGTTCAACATCGGGCCCGCCACCTATTGATCAAAAGCCTGGAGGGGGAACACCTAACCAGAAGAACAGGAGGAAGGTTAAGAAAAAATTGGAGAAGTTGATGCGCATTGCTCAGCGAGAGGTAAGCTCTCCAACTTTCCCAACCTGATGTATTGTTTAATCTTGTCGTGTGTTCTTTTTTCTTTTATTTCTTTACAAAGCAACTGTTGGGAATACCAACGGCACCTCTGTCCTTAGATGGATCAAAAACTATCTCTTCAGAATCCACCTCAAACACGGCAAAGCAAGAGCCCTCGATCCCAGCCCCAACTCCGAGTGTGCATCCTAGTGCTCGCTACATCCTACCATCATAAGACCAAAAAATAAACTTCTTGTGCGTCAGCGTTCATTTATTTCAAGCCCAACAAATCCCCAGCTAGTTCCTGGTGCCGGAAACTCATTATTTGGCTCAAGGAGTGGCTTTGGTATTCAATCAAAAACCAAGCTGGTTTGCTGGTCTCCGCGACTCCAAGATGCGACCTGAGGTGCAATTATGGCGCAAATTAGTCTCGGGATGATGGTTGAACCAAACGTGTGCGGCGAATGCCAGATAGTCTGGCGTAAGTGGAAGCAAAAAATTACATTAGGTCCTTGGTATTTATATTATCATAGTAAAAGACACAGTGTGTTTGGAATGACAGTGCTACCCTATAAAATAAAAACAATCGGGCGCAAACGTATAACACTCCAGAGTGTCTCAAGATCAAGGGTCCCGCACGCGCAAGGTGTGCGCACATTCGTAGCTGACGGAAATTGGGATAATATTTATGAATCGCAAAGGGGAGATGGTACAGGCAAGGAGAGAGACTCTAAAGAAAATCCCGAGGAGCGGGAGGGAGAGGGAGCGGGAGAGTGGCATGTCATTGGGGATAGACAGGTGATGAACACAAAACAGAAGTCGGATGGCTATTTGCATTCCAAAACGGTGATATTGTCTTTGAATGTGTCCAGAAAACCCCAAATATTGGACATGATTGGTAGCCTAACAGCCGCTTGAGAAAAGGGATCCATGGGGCTGAGATGTGCCCTACAGCATCACACATGGGTCTTCCGCTTTCTCCGCACTGTGGCTCATCAGGAGTGTTACAGATCCTATTACATCAGTGTAAACAACACAAGAAGAAGAACAGCGCACCCTATTCTGGGCCATACCGACACTTTATCACAGACGACCATTTGACGCGGTTTGTGAAAGCACTGACAAGCCTTCGTGAGGCAGGTCTGGAGAGTTTGAGTAGGCGAGGATGTATGGTGAGAAGAATGGGTTGTCTGGGGATGTGCTTAGGCTTTGAGAGGGGAATGTAGAAGAGTACGATTTGTGTTTTGAACGGCTTTATAAAATTCTCCACTTGTATCAATACTTTTGTCACGAGCAATGTCGGAACTGTACGGGCGAAGCCGACTTAGGTGCGTCACTGTTTTGTTTTATTTGTTTTGAAAAATTCAATCGAGCTGTGGCCACACCGTCCTATCTGTTGGGATGTGACTATAGCCTTCGTGCAGTCTTCACGGCTCAGAAAGGTGATTGTGGCATAGGCAAAGCCTCTAAATTATCCACAGCTTGTCATTAAAGATGGTATAAATGACAAGAGAATAATCAATATGGCCTGTCGTATAGCAGGTCGGTGCTTCTGTCCTTTTATGCAGACACAACTGTCTGCTGTGTCTGACCACTGAGTGCGACTGATTGTATAGTATGGTATTGTGATTACTAGCTGAATTAGGATCGTTCAATGGCATGCAGAAGTTCCGTGTGTGCTGCTGGATTATGGTGGGGGATGTTGAAGGTATAACAAGTGTAGCCAAGTCGAATGGATATCAACCCATTTGGAAAGAGATGTTACATATAACAAGCGTAGCTACCAAGATGATTAGCACTAGCATTACAACTGAAATAAAACTCACATACCTCAGTTGAATGGGTATTGCCTGGAGTATAGAAGTGCCAAGCGCCCTTCAACTGATTGACAAGCTTGGGGATGAGCAGAATTGGATATTGATTCTTCACTTTCATGGCATTCATCTTTTGGTAGTCTTGCATGAGCCACAGAGCTCCATCCTTGTTTTTGATGAAGAAGACTGGGGAGGCCATAGGGGATTTCAATGGCCAGATTCTGTAGTTGAATGTTGCAGATAAAGTTTCTGTAGGGTTTTCCCACACTGGAATATTGGAGAATTGGCTGGACAAAAAGGAGATTAATTCCCTGGAATTTTGCACGATTTTAGATATATTCATTGATTGAGATAATGTTGTTCTGTAGCTGTTCTACAGGGAGCTGAGTCCTAGGTTTTGCCCCACTTAGGCACTGAAACCAGCCTGGGT
>QLPG01004692.1:0-18286 GCA_003314385.1 Gomphus sp. MG54
AACTTCTCAGCTAGCTTTTTCATGGGACAGGTAGTCCTGAGAAATTTGGCTTTGATAAACGCGAGACTGCCAATGGCAAAGTCAGGAGATGGAAGTCGTTTGGCATTAGCTGAGGATTGGTACATTTGTTGAGCATTGAGGATGTTGGTTTGAAGTTGTTGGTGCAACTCGTCCAGGTTGACAATGAAGTCTTGCGCTCGTGATGAAGCGAGGTCGCGTTCAGGATAAATGGTGAGATTGGGATGATAGCCTTTGTTAGCAAAGAAAGGCGAGATGCCAGTGGTGGCACTGGGAGCGTTGTTATAGGTGAACTCTGCGAGGGGTAATAGCAGGGCCCAGTTGTCTTGTTGATAGTTGCAATAGATGCAGAGGTACTGTTCTAATGTCTGATTAGTACCCTCGGTCTGGCCATTGCCTTCTGGGTGATAGCCTGAGGTGAAGTGCAACTTCATATCGAGGGCCTTCTCAAGAGAACGCCAGAAGTGGGACACGAATTCCGAGCCTCTATCTGAAGTGACGTGAGAAGGAATGCCGTGTTTGGAGAATACATGAAGTACGAAGAGTTCTGCAAGCTGAGAGGAAGTGATGGTAATGGAAGTAGGAATGAAGATAGACTGTTTGGTGAAGCGGTCGACTATGACTAGGATGGCCATGAATCCCAAAGACGTGGGGAGCTGCTCGATGAAGTCCATGGATATCGAGTTCCAGGGTTTGTCTGGCACTGGAAGCTGTTTGAGTAATCTATATGGCTTGTGACATTGTGATTTATTCCGCATACATGTCGTGCAGGACTTGCAGTAGTCTTTAATGAATGAGCACATGCTGGGCCAATTGTAGTCGCATCTGACAAGGTCTATGGTTTTGTTAATTCCAAAGTGTCCAGAAAGAATGTGATCATGCTTATGTTGTAACACACATAAGCGTAAGTCTTGGACCTCGGGAACATAGATTCGATCATCGAATAGCAACAGACTGTTGGAATTAGTCTGCCACTTCAGGTCATCATTATTCGTGAGGTGTTTCTGGGCTAAGGAGTCGGAGGGAAGATGATGTCTGATGTCGTTCAGGATATGCTCGGTGTCCATAAGAGTCGAGGCCCTTGGTACTGGTTCGACGAGGCTCGTGGCTCAAAGGGACGTGGTCAACTGATGTTGAGAGAAGATGGGTTGAAGGTTCTGGGGATTAATGGTGGCATAGTCGCTCATCCCCTCCTTAAGGTAGAGGTCCCACCATCTTGTGAGCAAATCAGGCTTAGTGCCCAAATGACCTGGTCTGAAACGGATGACAAGATTAAACTGAGAGAGGTATTCCGACCACCTAGCTTGACATCTAGTCAACAACTTGGTAGTTCAAAAGTACTCCAAGTTCTTATGATCGGTGATGACATTGACAGGGTCACCGGAACCTTCTAAGTAATGATGCCACTTTTGAAAAGCTTTGAAAATCGCAAGCAGTTCTTTATCGTAAACATCGTAATTGAGTTCTGGAGAGGTGAAAGTTCGGGAATGAAAAGCGACAGGATGAAGCTTGCCGTCTGGGGAGTGTTGGGAGAGTATAGCTGCTAAAGCATAATCTGACACATCTGTCTCCACAATCAAGGGCAAATCAGGAGTCCAATGAGTTAAAATGGGGGCAGACATGAATGCCAGTTTCAGCTTATTAAACGCATCTCTACACTCCTCACTCCAGTTCCAAGCCAGACCTTTGCGAGTGAGTCGAGTAAGAGGAGTTGTAATAGAAGAATAGTTGAAAATGAATCTCTGATAGAAGTTTGCAAATCCGAGGAACGATTGAATGTCTTTGACTTCACGCGGCTCGGGCCATTGAGTGATGCATTTGACTTTGTCTTCTGCCATTGTGAGGCCCTCAGGTGAGAGGATATATCCGAGGTATTCGACAGATGTTTGGTGGAAGGAACATTTGTCTTCTCGAGCGTACAAGTTGTGTTTGTGTAACCATCGTAGAACTTCACGAACATGTTTGATATGCGAGGATTTGTCATTGGAGTAGATGAGGATGTCGTCCAAATAGACTATGGTGCAGTTGTCTAAAAGGTCACCAAAAATGTCATTCATGAAGTGCTGAAATGCAGCAGGGGTGTTAGAAAGTCCGAAAGGCATGACAAGCCACTCAAAGGATCCATAACGTGTCCTAAAGGCTGTCTTCTATTCATCCCCTTCTGCAATTTGAATGAGGTGATAGGCATGTCTGAGGTCGATTTTAGTGTATATACGAGCTTTCTTCGGGGCGTCTAAGAGGTCGGAAATAAGGGGAAGTGGATAACGGTCCTTCTTCGTGATTCTGTTTAGACCGCAAAAGTCTACACAGAGCCGCAGGGAGCCGTCCTTTTTGCATACGAACAGTACTGGTGCACCGTGTGACGAGCCTGAGGGTCGAATGAAGCCCATGTTGAGATGCTTGTCGATGAAGTCTTGTAGTGATTGCAGTTCGGATACTGAGACGGAATAAATGGGACCAAGAGGGGGCGAAGTGCCGTCCTCAAGGTTGATCTTGAGATTGTAGGGTCTGTGGGGAGCTAAAGAATTACCACGCTGTTTACTAAAGACATCAGTGAAGTCATGATAGAATTCTGGAACATGCTGTTTAATGCTATCCAGGTTGTCTGAAGAGTCAACCGTAGTGGAACCTCAAGCATATTTGTCGAGATCCACGAGGTTGAGTTGGAAAGCCTGCGAACCTTCTAGTTTGCAGGTGCGAACAAACGCTTCTGCATTAACTAGGGCTATCCGCAGAGCCTCCAACTTCGGAGATGGCAACGGATTGCTAGGAAGCGGGGTGCTAGACTGTGAAGCAGTGGTTGAGGCCTGAGGTGCTGGAACGGTGGTCAGTTTCGAAGACTTGAAGGTTATACTGCCCAATACCCAGTCAATCGATGGATTGTAGCGGGTGAGCCAGTTGAAGCCAAGTATTGCGGAGCAACTGCCATCCAATGTTGTCACATAGAAGGTGACGTTCTGAAGTTCACCGGTCGGAAATCGGATCGGAATTGTCATAGTCTGAGTAATGACAGAGTTAGTAGAACCGTCAAATAATTTCAACGGAATAGCAGGAACTGAATTAGTAGGCAAAGAATATTTCTGCACAATTCGTGATTCAATAAAGCAGTCTGAAGAACCACAATCTAAGAGCGTAACAAGAGGAAGTTTGGAAATAAGAGAACAAGAAAGATTAAGTATAAGTGAGGTTTTCGAAGTTTCAGAAGTAGAAGATATGCGAGAAATAGCAGAATTAGAAGAAAGGGTGTTCAAGAACAGTACGTGAGAGAGGCTAACACAATCCTCAGCTCGTGCATCTCTGAGGTTGCAGCTCATTTTTTCGACTCTGACGCCGTGTTTTCTTTGGCATTGGTGTCAGACGTGCTTGCCTTGGTTGCACGTGCTTTCATCATTTTCTTATTGTTGAAGTTGTTGGATTTGTTGTTGTTAGAAGAAGAGGTCGATGAGGATTGGGAATTAGATTTGGGACAGTCCTTGACAATGTGACCTTTTGAAGCACACAAGAGACAAAGCCCCGCATTGATTCGCCTTTGACATTCTTCAGGCAATAGCTTCCCGTCTTTTCCAAGCTTGGACGCAATGTCGTTAGCGTTGTTGTTATTGTTGGAAGAATTATGGTTGCCGTTCTTCTTCCCCCCCTTCTTACTCTTCTTGTTGTTCGAGTTGTTGGATTTGGAAGAAGACTGATGGTTGTTGTTGTTGTTGGAGTTGGATTTGGATGAGGACTTGTTCGGCTTTGAAGGATTTCCGAAGTTGTCGTACTCCTTGCATTCCCAGTATCTGCTGTCGATCTCGAGAGAATATTGTCTGAGTTCAGCGAGAGTTTTGAAACGAGGGAAGTTAAGGAGGCTGTCCTTGATACATCCGGCCAACCCCTTATATGCCACATGTGCGAGGGCAGCGTCGTTCCACTGAGTATGAGTGGAGGCTCTGGTGAAGTTGATGAAGTATCATGCCGCACGATGGTTATCCTTCATAACTATCTTGCTGAGCTCAATTTCTGCTTGTGCAGCACTATTGAATGGGCTGAAGTTGGTCTCCAACTCTTGACGAAAGTCCCTCCAGACCTTAAGCCAACTAGGATCAGGTTGGATCTCGCCAAGAATTGCAGGTTCGAAGTATTGGAGTGTGGGGCCGGTGAGGTACGAGATGGCGTATTGGACCTTTGATGCATCCGTCAAGAATGCAGATGGACGGTCTCAAAAGTTCAGCGTGCATTGTAAAAAGAATGTTTGCAGCTTAGCTTGATGCATTCCGTCATAGACCTCAGGCTCCTGAACTTTGGCATGGTGGCCAGGGTTTGTAGAAGATCTAGCTGGTTGTTGCGCTAGTCGATCCACGAGAGCTTTGACGATTTTGTCTGAACTGGACGAGGAATTAAGGGTCAAGGAATTAAGGTTGGCATTAGGATTAGAAACATGAGTGGGGTTTGGATTTGAAATTTGAATGGGATTCGGATTTGAAACTTGAATGGGATTTGGAATTGGTTCGTTGTTGTCGTTGTCGTTGAGAGGGTCTTCTTCATCATTGTCCTCAGGTTCAGGAGGAGCGTTCCCTCCTGATGGGCCATCTTCGGGAATTGAAGGTTGTGCTGACTAGGGAATGGCACGGGTCACCCACGGGTCAAATGTGGGTGACCCGCACCCAACCCATGGGAAACCCAAACCCGTCAACCCATGGGTTTTTTTCCCACGGGTTGACGGGTCTCGGGTGCGGCACGCACCCACACGCAATACGTCGCGTACGTGCAGTGTGTACGTCGTGTTCGTCACAGCACATGCGCATATGTCGTGTACGTCACATACGTGGCGGCGCGTGTGCATACGGGCATTGCGTACGTTGCGTTTGTCGTGGTGCGTGCGCATACGTCGCGTATGTGGCAGCGCATGCACGTACGTTGCGTTCGTCGCGGTGTGTGCGCGTACATCATGTACGTCACGTTCGTCGCGGCATGTGTGCGTATGGCGCGTTCGTCACATTCAGGGCGTCGCATTTGTGTCAGCGCGTGTACGTACGCGTTCGTCGTGTTCGTGTCGGAGTTGACGCCCCAGGTTGGGCCTGGGTCACAGGTGCTCGCGGCTTGACCCGCACCCACACCCAAGGACACCTGACCCGGTGACCCATGCGGGTTGGCCTGACCCGTGCATTTCCCTAGTGCTGACAGCCGTCGAAGTGAGGAAATCTCTTGCAACTGACTAGGGACCTCGACGATGAAGGGAAAATTGCGAGTAGTGGATCGGGTGTTTATGATAGTTCGTAATATGCGAAGAGAAAGTGTGATCAAGCATGGCAGTCAGAAAATACTGTTACAATGATGATAAAGACATAATTGTATAATATTAAAATCTCCCAATGGCGAGGTTATTGGCGAGGTTCGGAGTTGGGGCTGGCTTCAATGTACTTGCATTGCGCCCACTTGGATCGCACGGTCCCCAAATTTCATAATAGTGAAGTGAGACGGAAGTGAACAGAGGATCTTAGTCAAAATCAAGATTGATTTTCTGACTGAAGACTGAACTAATAGTACAAGGCCTTTTATACTACTTTCTAATCTATTAGGAGTCGAATAGATTCCTATAATAGAATGAGAAAGCCGAGGATCGTGAAAAGCGAGAAACAGAAATACTATGTCCCAATAATGATCTCCTCTGTGACATTGTTGAGTGATGTGTCACTCAGATTCCCAACGACGTTACCCTAAGGATGTAATAACAGATCGGATATAAAGGAGTGAACGGAATTGCAAACAGATGAAAATGAAATGAAACGTAATGAAAGATATTAAATGTAAATGAGTTCGGAATGGAAAAGCGAGGATGTGGAATGTGACATAAATGAGTGGAGTGATTTAACAGGAGCATGTGATGCCAAGACGGATACACGAGGTGCATATAGTCCGTGGGCTGAGGGTGTAATGTTGAATAGCGAGTGAGGGTGGAGATGGGCTGAGTGGGCTGAATTGAATAGTCAGCTTACTGGCATACGGTTCCTGACAATTGCACCCACTAGACCACATGGTCCCCAATTTCATAAATGCGAGACAGATAGAAGATGAACAGAAGAACCTTAGTTGAAATCAAGGTTGATTATCTGACTAAAGACTGAACTACTGAAGTACAAGATCTTTATACTACTTTCAAATCTACTAAGAGTCGAATAGATTCCTATAATAGAATGAGAAAGCCAAGGATCGTGAAAAGCAAGAACAGAAATACTATGCCCCAAATAATGATCTCCTCCATGACATTGGAGAGTGATGTGTCACTCCGATTCCCATAGAGTTACCCTAAGGAACGTAATGGTGGATTGGATATAAGAGACTGAGCAGAATTGCGAATAAATGGAATGGAATGGAACGTAAATGAAAGGATATTAAACGTAAATGAAGATAGAATGGAATAGCAAGCATATGGAGTGTGATGTATATGAGTGGAGTTAATTGACAGGAGCATGTGACACCAAGATGGATACATGAGGTGCATATAGTCCATGGGCTGAGGGCATATGATTGGATAAGTGAGCGACGGTGTAGTTGGGCTAAGTGGGCTGAAATGAATAGTCAGGCATGCTGGTGTATGGTTCCTGACATCCACTTTCATTCATTCGCAATTCCATTCAGTCTCTTATATCCGATTAGCTATTACTGTGAAAGGCAACAAATTCCCACAGTAATATGCTCTTCCAACTAGGCCAAAAGGCCACTGTGTCAGGTTATCTGATATTAGTCTGTGGGCACTATTTAAACAGTAACTTGTTATATGTATTCACCAACCATTGCAATGGTATGTAACAGTACCTTCCCCTTAGGTACCGAGCCCTTGAGGTGCCACAGTGATGATATCTTAACAGGTTTCCCAGGCCTGTCTGTGGCTCCCCCCAAGCACTCTAATTACTGTTTAACATAGCAGACCCCCATGATACCATGGACCATCATGTAAGCCAGGGTTCCTGGGGTCCAAGTGATTGCAACAACCAATTAAATTATTGCGCACACAGGGATTTGAACTGCTGACCTTTGGTTAACCTGGCATACTGTGAAAGGCAACAAATTCCCACAGTAATGTGCTCTTCCAACTGGGCCAAAAGGCCACTATGCCAGGTTATCTGGCATTAGTCTGTAGGCACTATTTAAACAGTAACTTGTTATATGTATTCACCAACCATTGCAATGGTATGTAACAATTACGTTCCTTAGGGTAACTCCATTGTGGATCAGAGTGACATGTCACTCCCCACTGTCATGGAGGAGATCAATATTTGAGACATAGTATTTCCATTCTCACTTTTCATAATCCTCGGCTTTCTTATTCTATTATAGGAATCTAGTCGACTCCTAGTAGATTTGAAAGTAGTATAAAGATCTTGTACTTCAGTAGTTCAGTCCTCAGTCAGATAATCAACCTTGATTTTTGACTAAGCTAATTCTCTGTCTTGCCTTTCTGAAATTAGGGCCAGTGTGATCTGGTGGGCACAACACACAAGTTGAAGCCATACCCTGTCCCAAACCTCGCCATTGATTATCTTTGGGAGATTTTATGTTTATTACGATTACATCATTCCTTCACATTGTAACACTACCCTGATACAGAAGTTACTGGTCATCAAAGTTGAGATTCAGATGACAGACACTGCTGAGGTCAAATTAGGACCAGCCCTCATTGTCAGGAACCGTATGCCAGCAAGCCAACTATTCAATTCAGCCCACTCAGCCCAACTCCGCTCTTGCTCGCTATTCAACATTACACCCTCAGCCTACAGACTATATGCACCTCGTGTATCCGTCTTGGCATCACGTGCTCCTGTCAAATCACTCCACTCATTTACATCACATTCCACATCCTCGCTTTTCCATTCCGAACTCATTTATATTTAATATCTTTCATTACGTTTCATTTCATTTCTCATCTGTTCGCAATTCCGTCACTCCTTTATATCTGATCTGTTATTACGTCCTTAGGGTAACTTCGTTGGGAATCTGAGTGACACATCACTCAACAATGTCACAGAGGAGATCATTATTGGGACGTAGTATTTCTGTTTCTCACTTTTTACATTCCTCGGCTTTCTCATTCTATTATAGGAATCTATTCGACTCCTAATAGATTAGAAAGTAGTATAAAAGCTCTTGTACTATTAGTTCAGTCTTCAGTTAGAAAATCAATCCTGATTTTGACTAAGTTCTTCTGTTCACTTCCATCTCTCTTTGCTATTACGAAATTTGGGGACCGCGCGATCCAAGTGGGCACAACGCAAGTATGTTGAAGCCAACCCCAACTCCGAACCTTGCCAATAACCTCACCATTGGGAGAATTAATAATATACGATTATGTCTTTATCATCATCGTAACACTCATAGACTGTGGGGCCACAGGGCAGTTTATGAATCGGGCATATGTAGAGTACCATTGACTCACCACTTAAAAGCTCCAGAGGCTAATTCCAGTGTACAATGTAGATGGATCCCCAAATGAACAGGATCTATTTGAGAGATTGTGGATTTAATCCTCCAAGTGGATGGGCACATGGAATGAACCACAATTGCAGTCACCAATTTAGGCAAACAAGATATCATCCTTCGGTTCACCTAGCTAGAGGAGCATAACTCTGAGATTGATTGGCAGACTTGAAAGGTTAAGATGAGCTGGTGCCCTGCTAAGTGCCATATGTGCAGGACTAAGATTTGAGAAGAGCAGAGAGAGGTTCAAAGGGTATAATAGCATGTTTGGATGTGCCAAACAGGCCCATTCCCAGCACTGCCTGAGGGGGAAGGTGATGTGGAGGAGGATAGATAGCAGAGCAGGCCGATGCATGGGGAGGAGTGTGACAAGCTAGAGGAAGGAGATAAGCTGATGTGCGTGATGCTACCACCAGAATTGGAATGCAACATATGAGCCATCAAGACCACCTTGCAATGACTTGTAAAATTCTAAACAGAAATATAATTCAGACTTAGTCTCAAGGTCTCAGTATATTTGCACAGCAGCTACCTAAACAGAAATATAACTAAATATTCAAGGTAAGTCTAAATGGAAGTCTAATCATAATGAGGGAAAGTACTCACTTCAGACTTTGTCTTGAGGTCTGAAGTAGTACTGCAAAAGAGACTCGCTCTTATAGAAAACTCAAACAATGGAAAAGTGTGACAAAAGGAAGAATGAAACAAAAGGAATGAGACAAAAGATATTCCACTTTCCGTGCCACTCTACCCTTGTTAATAATAGGATAAAAGGATCAAAGGAGTGAAATGCGATGAGCCACACCATTGTCTGTACTGAGACAAAGGAACCTGGAGATAGAGGTCTGGACTGACCTGCTCCAGTTAGAAATCTCAACATGACTGGCCAAAGCCCATTACTGGAACAATGTCAGCAACAACAAGAGCTTCAATACTGGAGAATGGAAGAGGGAAATGAGCAATGATACTTGTCAGTGTATTGACCAGCTCAAGACTGAGCTTTAACTAATTACCAAAGAACTATACATATGGTTTGGCAGAGTACATTGAAGCCAACGCCACTACTCTTGGCCTGCAGGACTTGGCCATAGGAGTAGCGGAGTCCAATAACAAGTAATAGAGAAAGGAGTGGAGAAATCATGACATTACCCCCCCTTTTAAGGTCAATGTCCACATTGATGGTACATGCATTAATCATTGCTTGTCTACTGAGTGATCCAAAGTACCGGGTTGGAGGGGCTAGTGCTTGTTTGGTATGTCGCTCGTTCATTATCCCTCCCACTCGCGGTCTCATCTGAAAGAGGTGGTGAGAAGAAGGTAAACGACCCCTGCACTCATCCTAGCCATTGTGCTGGCGTGCACGATTGGTGGGGCATCCTTTTTGCGAGAAGAAGGTAAGGCAGGGGTCGCAGACTTGTTAGTTAGTTTTCCAGTTGCACCAGTGTGCATTCATTCTCCCTGGACCAAGACCCTCTGGAGCTCTCTGCTAGCCATGGATCCCCTTCTTGTTGCGCCGGCATGCGCAACAATTACAGGTCGTTTCTTCATCATGCTGGCATGCGCAATGATTACAGGTTGTTTCTTTGTCATGCTGGTGTGCGCAGCGACTCGTTTTTTTTTCTTTTACAGGTTGTTTCATCGTCACACCAGTATACACAGCGACTCCATCCTTTTTGTTGCGCCCGCGTCCGTGGGTTTGCACCTGTGCTCCTGTCGCGCTCACCATTGCATATCAGTGCACCGCCCTCACACCTGCACCTGCACCTGCACCCACTGGTCTTGCACCATCCTCACACCCACCGCCCTTGCACCATCCTCACGTTCGCCGCCCTCACACCATCCTCACGCCTGCACCTGCCCCTGCACCCCTACTCACACCTGCCCCCACACCCCTACTTGCACCTGCCTCCTTACCCTTATGTGCACCTGCATCTGTCGCTCTCACGCCTGCGCACCTGTTGCACCTGTCATCGCGTACCGGTGCACCGCCCTCGTGCCTGCACACCTGTTGCGCCTGCCATCACGTACCAGTGCACCGCCCTTGCACCATCCTCAAGCCTGCTGCCCTCGTATCATCCTCATGCCCGCCGCCCTCGCACCATCCTCACGCATACCTGCTGCCCTTGCACCTGCGCACCGGTTGCACCCGCCTGCATTTGCACCTGTGCATCTGTTGCACTGCCTGCATTTGCACCTGTCGCCGTTGCGCCCTTGTAGTACCAAATTGCCACATCCACCACCACCACCATGCGTGTCATGCAGGTGTCGCACTTGCCATCACACATTTGTTGCGCTGATTCACCGTCATGCACTCATTGCATTGACTCGCTGTGTCCACCACCACAGAGCATCGTGCACCTGTGTTAAATCCACATGTTGGCGCTTAGCTAAAGACTTCCAGAAGGGTTTTTGGAGGGTTCTGAAAGGGTTCCAAAGGGGGAGTTCGTATTCCGAGGGTAAGGGTGGAGGATCGGAATCGGGGTCGGAATCGGAGCGGACAGAAGTCAGGAATGCCGGGGGTCTTGGGACTGTTCACGGTATAGAGTGTTACGAGTGGTTCGAGGTCACAGGGACTTGGCTTCAACTTATGTGTTGCACCCTCCTCGATCATCTGTCCCTAATTTTGGAGAGTCGGAAAGTTTACCGGAACCTAATCAGAAACTACGATGCAAAATTAAGTCGATATTCGTACTGGTGAATAGTCCAGTCGACTGGTGGTTTATATACATGTATCTAGTTCTTGTACTATCTTTTACTGAGTAAAGACAAGGGGGGGAAGAGAGTACAAGAGGCAATATAAAACAAAGAACAAGGAGTGAGGTATGCGATGATCCTGCGCGTCATCTATCAAAGGAATGGAACCTTGACTTCAGAGTCTTCGGAGGTTCGGAATCGCAGAACCTCAGAATGTATGTCGGACATCCAGAAATCAGTTATTCAGGCTTTGAGCGATCGGAAAAGTCCTGGAAACGGTGTGGGTGGTTGTGGGGTTTAATGTGGGTTTATTTGGTGGCATGGGCCATAACAGTATCCCTCCACTAGGACTGAGCCCTCGAGGTCCTAAGCTTTAATTGGAGCGGTAATTAAGATGGTCATTACTGTGGGGGTTCTCTGACGGTTCCCTGGGATTTTTAATCGATAAGGGCTGATGGTTCGTCTGCCTATAAAAGGGGGTGTTTGCAGAACTAGGAGGGGCCTTTCCTCGATGGAGAACACGGATCTGCAATCTTCAGAAAACCTCAGGGATTTTTTCTGTATCCCTCTCTATGGTTCGGGGACAAGTGAGGAGTGCTTTTTACACACCCTTGATGAGGAGTTGACCCTTCTCCGTGCGCATACCATTAGGGTCCGTGATTATTACAGTGAGTGGTGCTTGTGTCGGAGCCTTTCTTTTCCTGATTCCCGTAGTGAGCCATTATAAGAGGCCATCACCATCCAGGGCTGTTCCTTGTTGGGATTCGGAGCCGGACAAAACCTCTGGTGAGTCGGGGGTGGAAACAAGTGGTCCGGAGGTACTTGGATGTATTGCCGTGTATCTATTTCTTCTAGACAAGTACCGGGAGGACCTGCACCAACTCTTGGACTACTATGAGTGCTATCATTGTCATATGTCCAACCTGACAGCTGCTGGGCCTGGCATAGAGGAGGTGAGGTTATGGGGGAGCCTTACCGACGCGTTAACATCCTTCCTGCTGGTGGATCATAGGCTTGATTCCTCTTTTCTGGAGGACGAGGATCGGTTGCTTGTCCGCTTAGGTCGCAGGTCGGGTGGTTCCGATGGGCATTCGGGTTTGGCACAGGCCATGGAGGGCTCAAGTGATCCAAATGAGGGTGTTTGATTAGTTGCTTGTATGATTGGTGTCATGAATTTTTACGGTTTGGTGGTGTCCTCTGGGTGACATAAGGATCCCTGAATAATTGTGTCGTTTCCTGGATGTTTCTCTTTTCTTTTCTTTTCTTCTTCTCTCTCTCTCTTCTTTTTTGAGTAGGTGTCCTATGGTCGCCTGATTTCCATGGCCAGGGCTGTAGTGGTCGTGGGGTCGTGGGGATCATAGCATTCATTCTACCATGTTGTCACTTGGACAGAGGTAGTGTCATTGGGATTCAGAGAATGTCCTGCAAGGCTTGAGTCTTGGTTGAAATTGTTGATTAGTTTTAGCTCGTATAATACTCTAACAAGAAAGGGTCTAGTTCTAGAGAATCTACATGGTACCATTAGTCTAAGGGATGGTACGGGATTCTGCGGTGATCAGGATTCTTCCTGAGCAGAGTTTTCGGAGGGTCATATTTGAGTGCTGAGTGAAGACTGCTGGCTCCATATTGCCAAGAATCAGTTAGGATAATCTAAACAAGTAGTACTCAATACCCTGTCGATCAACGGATCATAGTAGGTGAGTGTGGTCCTTGCAACTAAAATTCTGATGGGGTTCAGGGGGGTCAGATTCGGAGGCTCGGAGTTCGGAGGGTCGGAGTGTTTCTGCAGAGGGGGTCGAAATCTTTTGACGATTGGTCACGGGGGGTCATATTCCTGAAAAGGTTGGATGCGTTGTTTCGTTTTACATCCGTAGGCATAGTTGGTGTTAACGCAAACAACTGGTGCTGGAGTCGGGGGCCTAACTTCTTATTCCTCGGTTTCCAAAGCATCTGACGTCTCAGACTCTTCTTCAACCTCTTCCGTCACGGAGGCTGCGCATCCTTTGGTAACTGTGGTGGTAAATCTTGGGCATTCCTTGGCTGGGTGGCCCGATCTGCCACAGAAGAGGCAGAGGTTTTGTTCGAGGTGGCATTGTCATTCTTGCGGTGTAAGTTTTCTGTCTTTTCTGATTTTGGACGAAAGATCCGTGGTAGTCCTGCTGCCACTGGATGGGGTCGCGGGTTGGCCTATATTGGCCATCTTATTGCCCATGTTAGGGGCCGAATATGTGGTCACGGGGGTCCTCCCTCTGTCGTAGGGGTAGTTGAAGTTCCAGGTAGAGGGGGGCTCTCTGGTGATTTCCGATCATCGCTCCCAATAGCGGGCATCGATGGATTGGGACAGGAGACAGAGTTGGAGCAGGGAATGGGGCTTTCCTACTCTAGAGATCTCATCCTTGATTCTGCCAGGGTGTTAAGTCTGCGTGTCAGGCGCTTAGCTAGTACTTCCGAATGGGTTATCCAGGTTAGCGCGAAGGTCCGTAACGGGGCCAAGGACCGAGACGGAAGTCAGACGGACTACGGATGGGGACGGAGGTGCCGGGAACTCAGGGTAGGTTGTGGAATAGTTCAATCCGGTCACTGAGGTGTTCGAGGTCGAAGGGACTTGGCTTCAACTTATGTATTGCGCCCTCCTTGATCGTCTGTCCCTAATTTCGGAAAAGGAGGTGGAGTTTACCGGAAATGAATCGGAAACTGGTGGGAGACTAAATCGATATTCATACTAGCGAACCGTCTAGTCGACTGGAAGACTATATACATGTGACTTATCCTTGTACTATCTTTGACGGTCATAAAACAAGGGGAAAAGGGAGTACAAGGGGTCAATATAAGGGAGAACAAGGGAGTGAGGTACGCGATAGTCCTGCGCGTCGGTTATCAATCGTAACGGAACCTTGATTTTTGGAGTCTTCGGAGGGTCGGATTCGCGGACTATGGAGGGTTGGAATCGCGGGGTCTCGGAATGTATTTCGGACATTCGGAAATCGGTTGTTTGGGCTTTGGTCGATCGGAAAGGTCCTGGAAACGGTGCGGGTGGTTGTGGGGTTTAATGTGGGTTTGTTTGGCTGCATGGGCCATAACACAGGGAGTCCGTTGTAAAACTGGCAACGAAGTGCAGCGTTGCCCCAGTGGACGCAGGTGGCTAGTCGATTGAATTCGACTACATATTTTGTGATGCGCTGATTATCGCACATGCGGAGGGTCTTGAGGTCTGCTTTGGCCTCTCCTTCTGGGTCGTGGGGGCCGAAGTTGGTTTTGAGTTTGTTCACGAACTCCTTATAGTCATGGAGCCAGTCTGGCTTGTCGGGGGCGGAAAGGGCTGGTTCAAATCAGTCCAGGGTGGTACCGGTCAGGTACAACAGTACGTAGGTTACCTTGGCGCTCTTGGTGTCGAAGGCGTCAGTGATGAGATTATGAGCAAGTACAGTAGGATTGAAGAATTCTTTAGGCAGCTATTTTATTTATCTCCTCAGTATAGTCAATAACTGAGTGTATATTTCAATAATATACCTATTTTATTTATCTTACAAAAGAAATAAAAGAGGAATTAGCCCTGAGGCTTTGTACATAATATTATACAACTCACCTCCTCAGTATAGTCAATAACTGAGGAGGGAGGCTTGCGCGGGTCGTGTCTCACCCGCATATACCTTGCAGCCAGCCCTTGACCCTATCGAAGGTTTGAGCCAGGCTGCCGGTTCCAAATCCAGGGAGCCAGCCACGCTAGTCGCGTCATGCGTGGACAAGCGCCCGTAAGTAGCCTACATAGTAGAATACAAATAACTCCCTCAATAATGAGGGTAAAAATACAAATAAAATTGTGAAAAATTAGGAGTTCAAAAGCGCACTGAATGATACTGGAATCGATATAATATTGCAATATATTGAGGTTGGTCTCTCAGAGGTGAGATGCTAGTTTGCACCCAACAGTCAGGGCAGTCACAGAAGTTCAGCCTACATTGCACTAGAAAGGCTTGTAGTTTTCTCGAATTGGATCCATCAAAGGTATCTGGATCCCAAACCTTGGCGGCGCGGGGAGCTGATCTTCTGGGGCTGGCTAAGTTACTTGCCAGCATAATGAGGGCCTGAGTGAGGTCAGGCACAATGTTGGGTCCTAAGGTGGGGGCCCCTCCCAGGTGTGCAGGAGGCAGCGGTCCTGCGGCAGGTGGTGCGACATGGGGTTGGGCAATGGGGGGTGGTGCAGCGAATGGGGGTACGGCAGGTGGTGCAATGAGTGGTGGTGCCACGGGCGGTGGTGCTGCGGGCGGAGGTGCAAAAGGTAGTGGTACATAAGGGGGTGCCGACGAGTCTGATGGCGCTGCTGTGGATGGTCCTGAACTGGACCACATATCTGATGGTGATGATTGTTGAATCACTGGGGGGTGGTTCACGAGGAATGGGTTGGTCAAATTCGAATGCAGGTGTTGGTCTGCATCTGAAAATCCAGAGTCGGAGGAAGGCTCCAGGGGATGAGCTGGGGTCTGGGGCATCTGAAAACTTGGTCCGGGGACAGGTAGTTCTTGGGGGACGGATGCATGGTGGGCAGACGCCTGAGTGATTGTCTGCATGGCTTGTGAACGTGTGATAGGTCTCATGCTTAATGACGATCAGGAGTGTGAGTACGAATATACTGTTAAATCCACATGTCGGTGCTTAGCTAAAGACTTCCAGAAGGGTTTTCAGAGGGTTCCAAAAGGGTTCCAAAGGGGGAGTTCGTATTCCAAGGGTAGGGGTGGAGGATCAGAATCAGGGTCGGAATCAGAGTGGATGGAAGTCAGGAACACCGGGGGTCTTGGGACTGTTCATGGTATAGGGTGTTATGAGTGGTTCGAGTTTGCAGGGACTTGGCTTCAACTTATGTGTTGCACCCTCCTCGATCATCTGTCCCTAATTTCGGAAAGTTGGAAAGTTTATCAGAACCTAATCGGAAACTACAACGCAAAATTAAGTCGATATTTGTACTGGTGAATAGTCCAGTCGACTGGTGGTTTATATACATGTATCTAGTTCTTGTACTATCTTTTACTGAGTAAAGACAAGGGGGGGAAGAGAGTACAAGGGGCAATATAAAACGAAGAACAAGGAGTGAGGTACACGATGATCCTGCACATTGTTAAGTCCGCGTGTCAGGCGCTTAGCTAGCACTTCCGAAGGGGCTATCCGGGTTAGCGTGAAGGTCCGTAACAGGGCTGAGGGCCGAGACGGAAGTCGGACGGACTACGGATGGGGGATGGAG
Source organism: Gomphus sp. MG54 (assembly GCA_003314385.1). Lineage (NCBI taxonomy): Eukaryota > Fungi > Basidiomycota > Agaricomycetes > Gomphales > Gomphaceae > Gomphus > Gomphus sp. MG54. The sequence goes on from QLPG01004692.1 coordinate 16,403, forward strand.
GCACCGGGAACTCAGGGTAGGTCGCGGAATGGTTCAATCCGGTCACTGAGGTGTTCGAGGTCAAAGGGACTTGGCTTCAACTTATGTGTTGCACCCTCCTCGATCGTCTGTCCCTAATTTCGGAAAGGAGGCGGGAGTTTACCGGAAATGAATTGGAAACTGGTGGGAGACTAAATTGATATTCGTACTAGCGAACAGTCTAGTCGACTGGAAGACTATATACATGTGACTATCCTTGTACTATCTTTGACGGTCATAAAACAAGGGGAAAAGGGAGTACAAGGGGTCAATATAAGGGAGAACAAGGGAGTGAGGTACGCGATAGTCCTGCGCGCCGGTTATCAATTGTAACGGAACCTTGATTTTCGGAGTCTTCAGAGGGTCGGAATTGCGGTCTTCGGAGGGTCGGAATCGCGGAACCTCGGAATGTATTTCGGACATCCGGAAATCGGTTGTTCGGGCTTTGGTCGATCGGAAAGGTCCCGGAAACAGTGTGGGTGGTTGTGAGGTTTAATGTGGGTTTGTTTGGCTGCATGGGCCATAACACGCGTCGTCTATCAAAGGAACGGAACCTTGACTTCGGAGTCTTCGGAGGTTCAGAATCGCGGAACCTCGGAATGTATGTCGGACATCCAGAAATCAGTTATTCAGGCTTTGAGCGATTGGAAAAGTCCCGGAAATGGTGCAGGTGGTTGTGGGGTTTAATATGGGTTTATTTGGCAGCATGGGCCATAACAACCTGTCACATTTGCCAACATGCACTTGTTGCGCCGACTTGCCGTACTGATCGCCACTGCGCGTTCAATGGCTTTTTGCATGCAGCTCACACCTTGTATCACCACCAGGGTTTGGTATAGGCAAAAGGGTAGTCTGTGGAAGATGTGGCCTATCTGCCTGGGTGCAGCTGGGAATTGCCTGTGGAATTCTTATGTTTTCCATCTTGCGTTCCTCATGTTCTTCTCTGGCACCTACGAATTCTCTTCTCTGGGGTACCCAACCCACTTCACCAGATACTGCAACACTCCTCTACACATTCTGGAATCCAGAACTTCCTCCACTTCATATTCTACTCCTTTTGGTGTCATCACTGGTGGAGGGGGTGTTGGCTTTTGTTGTATGGAGGATGTGGGTGTTCGGGCAGGACGTAGCAGGATAGTATTAAACACAGGATGGATGTTCTTCCAATTGGGGGGTAGTCACAGTTTATAGGCACATTCTCCCACTTGTGCCACAATTGGGAATGGGCCATAATGTCTGTCTTCTAGTTTTTTCGAAGGTCGGTTGGTGGTGACATTAAGGCCTTCCAAGTAAACCTTGTCCCCTACTTGATATTGTGGTACGTCTTGCCTACCTCTGTCATAATACTTCTTCATATCTGATGCCACCTTTTCTAGTGCTGCTACTGCCTCCTCTCTTATCTTCTTCATCCTTCTCTCAAATACATCTGCCGCCTCTGTTTCTATCTCCCTTCGTGGCTCTGTGGACTTCCTTGGATGTTGTCCATAGTTTAAGTAGAATGGAGAGTACCCTGTCGACAATTGGATCTTGTCATTATAGCTGAACTCTGCCAATGGCAACCATTCCACCCAGTCATCCTGTCGATGGTTGACAAACAGCCATAGATACTACTCCACCTCTTGGTTGATGCATTCTGTTTGTCCATCTGTCTGGGGATGATAGGCAGTTGAAGGGTTCATCTTTATCCCTAGTAGCCGGTATAGGTCTTTTGTGAACTTCGAGATGCATTGAGAGCCCCTGTCACTGATCACCACCTCTGGGAGTCCAAAATCTCTCCACACCATGTCTCTGAAGATCCTTGCAATCCCTTCTGATGTAACCTCTCCATTTGTCAGTGCCAATCTAATTTGTTTGGATAGTCTATCC